>JZKD02S2182712.1:0-25550 GCA_000966675.3 Picea glauca
TACGACTCGTCAAGCATTTATGGCATTTATTTGAATTGCAGTGAGGTGACAGATAGTAGGATCTCATTTTTACTTCTAAATCTTTCTATTAAGTGATTTTACCGTTTTGTTGGCAAGGACACCATGGGTTTAAATGACCAAGATAGAGAGTTTTTCCTTCATTATTTTAGTTTTCATTCCTATTTGCACGTAGAGACATTTCACCAGGATAACCGTTGTTTGTGTTTTTCAATTTTTTGACAGGAGGTCGAGTTGCAGGTTTCTCTATCACAGCTCCACGAAAAACGCCCAATTCAGCTGCCAAGAGTTCAGGTCAGAGTTCAAACGTTGTTTCCGATACCTCGCCCTGAAGTATTAATTCTGTCAAGACATGGTCATACATTTCTAACATTCTACAATCCGAGTTGGTAAACTGTTCAGATGATTCTAGCGACAACGAGAAGGATGACTTATCAACCAAATACAAAATCGTCACTCAAGCAGAGATGCACAAAATAGCGGCAAGGCCCCAACTTCTTCCCTATTGTGATATGATCAGGTGGGCGCTGGACCATGTGGACATCCCAACCAGGACGATTATCAACGAACATAAGGTAACGATTGGGACTTCCAGGCCAGAACATTTGCGGGCAATGTATAAATTGTCACCCACACCGAACCTTACTCACAAAGCCAAATTTCTAGAAGGTTTCAAGAAGAAGGAGTGCGAGCAGTATGAAAAAGGTTTATTCGATTTGATCAAAGATTGGGTCTCACACCCCGCAAAATTCAGGCCTGACACTAACGGGATCTATTCAATCTCTTCCTTGGAGCCACAATTCAAGTACATAGCGATGATGACCTGCAGGTTGTATGGGAAGGAGAACACTACCATTTTTTTCCTCCCATGGGTGCCGCTCATTCATACAGTTGTTGAGGGTTTTATCCTTCGATTGGGCCAAACTGTTGTCTAACAGTCCGACCAGTTGAATTATCGAATATCGAGCACAGAGGGCAAGTAAGAAAGCAACTTCATTCTTTATGTTTTCTTAGATCATGGATGCCATCTGCTTCATGACACCCTTCCCACTAATGAACTAGAGCTGGGCTCCATCTAATACATATCCTATTCATGTCTACCACTTGAAGCTTTGGGAGGATAAAGCCAAATAACGCATCTATGAGATCTTCAACTGGGTAATGGTGCCATTGCATGTCGCCATCTTCGACCAATTACCGCCTAGGATTTCGGATAGCGTCACGACCAACCTGGGTAGCGTGGCAGATTGGTATATAGAGGCATAGTTTTCATATATCAGGGTTTTCGACACCTCTATTCCTCCATATGCTCTATCGATATTCTTGCCAGATAAGCTATTGTGTCGTGAGATCACCAGGTAGACTGTGCTCGACGAAATAAGCAAAGAGCTCAAAGGAGTATCAAAAAAGGTATGGCCGCTCTTCCCCATTCATATTGGTGCATATTCCTTGTTAGATTTTGGCCATGCAAAAGCCGAGGCTACAGTTTTAGAAGAAATGAAGCTGGTGGATATTGAGTTCAAGAAGCACGACCCTAGTAAGGTTGTGAGAAATAGCCTGGCGAGTTGTGGCCTGAAGAGATATGAACATGAGGATTCCCCTCATGATGAAATATGCCGGGGTGCGAGGTCCTACTCTGAAGTCGTAAGTCAAATTCAATCCCTGCCACTTGGAGATATGGTCGATTTCTTTAAATTCCAAGAGCACTGGCAAAGTTTTCTCCCCTAGATTTTACAGGGTGAAACCCCAAAGCTTCCGGTTACACAACAGATGAAAGCCAAAGGTGCAAAGGAATCGAGTCCTAACAAGGAGAAGAACCAAGAGAAAACAAGGGAGGTTGGAACCTCAGAGCGAGGAGCCGAAGTCCCCTACCAACAGGAAGGAAACCCTGAAAAGGGTACGCCAGGCAAGTAGGTCCAAGGTCAAGCAAAGACACCCTCGCAAGGGTCGGGCGACTCACTATCGCTCATGTCAAACAAGCCGGTGTTACCCCGAAAAAACCATCCAAAGAAGTTGACAGTCCAATTGCTATTATCACACCCTTACAGTTCACAAGGGGGAATCCCGATGCGGGGTGGATTTTCAATGAAGAACTAACGCCCATTTCTGTAGAGGGGATGCCTCCTAACGAATTTTTCCTTGATAAAAAAAGTAAGGCCATGGTGAGGCAAGAATTATATCAAAGAGAGGGCGTAGTGTCTAAAAAAATTAAAATCATGATAGATGGAAAGGCCGTGAAAGAGGAAGAATTCACAGACGAGATAACAGAAACATTAAGGGATTATGCTACAACCAATCAGTACTCAGTTGGAAGTTTGAAGGTCCATTTGAAACAAAATAACCTCTTGATCATTAAGTTGGAAGCTAAAGTGGCTACTGTTGAAACAAATGCCAAGGATGAGGTGAGCAAAAGCCTCAAGCAAGCCCGAATAGCTGATTTCCAGGAGATCGAGAAACTTAGATCTGACCTTGAGCAGGTGTGCCAGTCAGCGCAAATTAGCCAAACGCAGGTAAGCCAACATGGGCAACAAATTATAGAGTTACAATCGAAGTTGGATGTTACCGAGAATCAGGTTTTAGACATAAAAATGTTAAGATCCCAAGCTGCCGAAATCCGACAGAAGGTATTAATGGTTCAACAAGACTTGCTTGTAAAAGTAGGAACAATTCAAAACCACTTTCAGACGATAGATCAAGTGTTAGAAAATATTTCTTTGAGGGAAAAAGAAGCCGGGGCAGCTCGAGTTGCTTTCCATGACGCTGTTATAGCTACGATGAAGATAGAGATGGTCGACAACTCCAAATTATCCATCGCAGAACAAACTAGAGGGAATATCTTGCTAAAGGTCTGGGAGTAGAATATATTAGAAAGCAGTGGGAGAGCTAATGAAGTGATGAATTCTTGTGAGGAAACGTTCGCCTTGATAAGTAAAATTTTGTTAGACCTTGATAAGGAAGGCAGTGCTGGGATGCTGGGCAAAATAAATATAGCTAAACACCTGCTGGACATCAAAGAAAACATGGAGAAAGAGAAAGTGGAGATATCCCAGATAAGCCAGGTTGATATGGTCCAAGTGGACAAATGGCTAGTATAGCCAAGTTTACAATTATGCTCTATCATCACAAAATACTGACAAGTAGGGAAAAGGTTGCCACCGTTGGCGAATAGTTGTTACACCTTTGAGGCAAGCAACCAAGCAGAGCCTTCCAGGTTGATAGCCCAGTTGGTGGAAAGGTGTGTCATTTGCATCGAGCAGGCGAAGGGGCAAGTTTCTGGTGCTAAATAATGATAGATGTCAACCCGTTCTATTTCTAGAGCCGAAAGAGCAAAGAAAGGAAGGTTCTCTACCCTTACAAGGGAAGACAAAGATGAGGAGATGAAATGCTCCAATTTTTCATTTGTAACTGACAAGTTTCCAGAATGATTGGAATTCTAAATGTTCAGAAGTTTGTTTAAATAGCAGGGAGATTGTAATAGAAAAGGGATTTTTTTTGGTGGTAGATTGTAATAGAGAAAGTTGTTTTTAGCCAAGTTTAATACAAAGCGAATTGAAGACTCCATATTCTGTCAAGATTGAGTTATGTGTTTTCCTTTGTTATTTCATGCTTCATGTCATTTTNTACGACTCGTCAAGCATTTATGGCATTTATTTGAATTGCAGTGAGGTGACAGATAGTAGGATCTCATTTTTACTTCTAAATCTTTCTATTAAGTGATTTTACCGTTTTGTTGGCAAGGACACCATGGGTTTAAATGACCAAGATAGAGAGTTTTTCCTTCATTATTTTAGTTTTCATTCCTATTTGCACGTAGAGACATTTCACCAGGATAACCGTTGTTTGTGTTTTTCAATTTTTTGACAGGAGGTCGAGTTGCAGGTTTCTCTATCACAGCTCCACGAAAAACGCCCAATTCAGCTGCCAAGAGTTCAGGTCAGAGTTCAAACGTTGTTTCCGATACCTCGCCCTGAAGTATTAATTCTGTCAAGACATGGTCATACATTTCTAACATTCTACAATCCGAGTTGGTAAACTGTTCAGATGATTCTAGCGACAACGAGAAGGATGACTTATCAACCAAATACAAAATCGTCACTCAAGCAGAGATGCACAAAATAGCGGCAAGGCCCCAACTTCTTCCCTATTGTGATATGATCAGGTGGGCGCTGGACCATGTGGACATCCCAACCAGGACGATTATCAACGAACATAAGGTAACGATTGGGACTTCCAGGCCAGAACATTTGCGGGCAATGTATAAATTGTCACCCACACCGAACCTTACTCACAAAGCCAAATTTCTAGAAGGTTTCAAGAAGAAGGAGTGCGAGCAGTATGAAAAAGGTTTATTCGATTTGATCAAAGATTGGGTCTCACACCCCGCAAAATTCAGGCCTGACACTAACGGGATCTATTCAATCTCTTCCTTGGAGCCACAATTCAAGTACATAGCGATGATGACCTGCAGGTTGTATGGGAAGGAGAACACTACCATTTTTTTCCTCCCATGGGTGCCGCTCATTCATACAGTTGTTGAGGGTTTTATCCTTCGATTGGGCCAAACTGTTGTCTAACAGTCCGACCAGTTGAATTATCGAATATCGAGCACAGAGGGCAAGTAAGAAAGCAACTTCATTCTTTATGTTTTCTTAGATCATGGATGCCATCTGCTTCATGACACCCTTCCCACTAATGAACTAGAGCTGGGCTCCATCTAATACATATCCTATTCATGTCTACCACTTGAAGCTTTGGGAGGATAAAGCCAAATAACGCATCTATGAGATCTTCAACTGGGTAATGGTGCCATTGCATGTCGCCATCTTCGACCAATTACCGCCTAGGATTTCGGATAGCGTCACGACCAACCTGGGTAGCGTGGCAGATTGGTATATAGAGGCATAGTTTTCATATATCAGGGTTTTCGACACCTCTATTCCTCCATATGCTCTATCGATATTCTTGCCAGATAAGCTATTGTGTCGTGAGATCACCAGGTAGACTGTGCTCGACGAAATAAGCAAAGAGCTCAAAGGAGTATCAAAAAAGGTATGGCCGCTCTTCCCCATTCATATTGGTGCATATTCCTTGTTAGATTTTGGCCATGCAAAAGCCGAGGCTACAGTTTTAGAAGAAATGAAGCTGGTGGATATTGAGTTCAAGAAGCACGACCCTAGTAAGGTTGTGAGAAATAGCCTGGCGAGTTGTGGCCTGAAGAGATATGAACATGAGGATTCCCCTCATGATGAAATATGCCGGGGTGCGAGGTCCTACTCTGAAGTCGTAAGTCAAATTCAATCCCTGCCACTTGGAGATATGGTCGATTTCTTTAAATTCCAAGAGCACTGGCAAAGTTTTCTCCCCTAGATTTTACAGGGTGAAACCCCAAAGCTTCCGGTTACACAACAGATGAAAGCCAAAGGTGCAAAGGAATCGAGTCCTAACAAGGAGAAGAACCAAGAGAAAACAAGGGAGGTTGGAACCTCAGAGCGAGGAGCCGAAGTCCCCTACCAACAGGAAGGAAACCCTGAAAAGGGTACGCCAGGCAAGTAGGTCCAAGGTCAAGCAAAGACACCCTCGCAAGGGTCGGGCGACTCACTATCGCTCATGTCAAACAAGCCGGTGTTACCCCGAAAAAACCATCCAAAGAAGTTGACAGTCCAATTGCTATTATCACACCCTTACAGTTCACAAGGGGGAATCCCGATGCGGGGTGGATTTTCAATGAAGAACTAACGCCCATTTCTGTAGAGGGGATGCCTCCTAACGAATTTTTCCTTGATAAAAAAAGTAAGGCCATGGTGAGGCAAGAATTATATCAAAGAGAGGGCGTAGTGTCTAAAAAAATTAAAATCATGATAGATGGAAAGGCCGTGAAAGAGGAAGAATTCACAGACGAGATAACAGAAACATTAAGGGATTATGCTACAACCAATCAGTACTCAGTTGGAAGTTTGAAGGTCCATTTGAAACAAAATAACCTCTTGATCATTAAGTTGGAAGCTAAAGTGGCTACTGTTGAAACAAATGCCAAGGATGAGGTGAG
Organism: Picea glauca; assembly: GCA_000966675.3. NCBI lineage: Eukaryota > Viridiplantae > Streptophyta > Pinopsida > Pinales > Pinaceae > Picea > Picea glauca. Next base: position 6,065 of record JZKD02S2182712.1, read on the forward strand.
CAAAAGCCTCAAGCAAGCCCGAATAGCTGATTTCCAGGAGATCGAGAAACTTAGATCTGACCTTGAGCAGGTGTGCCAGTCAGCGCAAATTAGCCAAACGCAGGTAAGCCAACATGGGCAACAAATTATAGAGTTACAATCGAAGTTGGATGTTACCGAGAATCAGGTTTTAGACATAAAAATGTTAAGATCCCAAGCTGCCAAAATCCGACAGAAGGTATTAATGGTTCAACAAGACTTGCTTGTAAAAGTAGGAACAATTCAAAACCACTTTCAGACGATAGATCAAGTGTTAAAAAATATTTCTTTGAGGGAAAAAGAAGCCGGGGCAGCTCGAGTTACTTTCCAAGATGCTGTTATAGCTACGATGAAGATAGAGATGGTCGACAGCTCCAAATTATCCATCGCAGAACAAACTAGAGGGAATATCTTGCTAAAGGCCCGGGAGCAGAATATATTAGAAAGCAGGGGGAGAGCTAATGAAGTGATGAATTCTTGTGAGGAAACGTTTGCCTTGATAAGTAAAATTTTGTTAGACCTTGATAAGGAAGGCAGTGCTGGGATGCTGGGCAAAATAAATATAGATAAACACCTGCTGGACATCAAAGAAGACATGGAGAAAGAGAAAGTGGAGATATCCCAGATAAGCTAGGTTGATATGGTCCAAGTGGACAAATGGCTAGTATAGCCAAGTTTACAATTATGCTCTATCATCACAAAAGACTGACAAGTAGGGAAAAGGTTGCCACCGTTGGCAAATAGTTGTTACACCTTTGAGGCAAGCAACCAAGCAGAGCCTTCCAGGTTGATAGCCCAGTTGGTGGAAAGGTGTGTCATTTGCATCGAGCAGGCGAAGGGGCAAGTTTCTGATGCTAAATAATGATAGATGTCAACCCGTTCTATTTCTAGAGCCGAAAGAGAAAAGAAAGGAAGGTGCTCTACCCTTACAAGGGAAGACAAAGATGAGGAGATGAAATGCTCCAATTTTTCATTTGTAACTGACAAGTTTCCAGAATGATTGGAATTCTAAATGTTTAGAAGTTTGTTTAAATAGCAGGGAGATTGTAATAGAAAAGGGCTTTTTTTTGGTGGTAGATTGTAATAGAGAAAGTTGTTTTTAGCCAGGTTTAATACAAAGCGAATTGAAGACTCCATATTCTGTCAAGATTGAGTTATGTGTTTTCCTTTGTTATTTCATGATTCATGTCATTTTTTACATATACGTCTTTGATGAATGTTTTAGCTGCAATTTCGTATAACTTCTATTGTGGTGTTCAGTTTCTAGTTATCTAGTTATTTACAGTTTTTCCTCTGTATCGGCTACTAGCAGGTACAATACCTGTGAATTACTTAGATCTCTACATTATATGCTTTCATCAAGGTATTCCTTTCATTTCTTCTTCTGCTACAACGTGGGATTCCTCTGAAATTGATGCCCCACATTGTTGACAGCTTTATTGTTTTCACACTCGGTTTCAAGATTTTAACTCAGTTACGAAAAACGACCTTCGATTTCGTTAAATCCTTCGATTGGCTTCGCTGAATTTTCCTTGTATAGTCTAAAATTGAAATAAGCACTTTAAAACATCAACCCTCTTTTAAGGCTCTATTCTCCCCATGACTGTACTCGTCGTAAGACATCCCAACATTGAAACCAGCCTATCGGATCAAACCAATATCGCTTTGAATCTTTTCAATACCATACTTAAGACTGCCATCACCCAGGCATAACTCGAACGTTCATGGGCTGCCATCAAACAGGATATCAACATTCAAGAATATTTAGAAGCTAGACAAAGACAACTCAGAGATCGGCTATAGCCTCATCCCCCGAAGTTGTTTCTTCCCCTTTTTCCTTTCACTCACTTTAGATGCTTAGACTCTACACTTTATAGCCTTAAGTGTAGACTCAGGAACAACACAAGGTACAAGTAAATTTTGATATTCCATTATTTGAAGGATTGATAGATGCAAACGCTGTAGATAAATGGATGAATTTGCTCGAAGGGTATTTTTCGGTCCAAAATGTTTCCGATAGAAAAAATATTACTTTTGCACTCCTCAAGGCCATCCCCCATGTTAAGGACTGGTGGGATATTTGCTCTAAGCAAATGTCCATAGAGGAATCTGCAATATTTGCGGTCGCTCCCACATGGGATTCCTTCAGGGATACCATTAAAGAATAATACTACCCTGTTGGAAGCTATGAGGACCAATACACAAGATGGACCACCCTGTGTCAGGAAAGGGACTAGACAATAACCATATTTCACCAATATTTTCCTTACCCTCTGCACCAAATTGGGTATCAAAGACTATGAACGACATCTAATGCTCAAATACCGCGACTATGTGCATAGATACATTCAAACAAAGATGGTGTTTCTAGACATCAGATCATTGGGTACGACTTATAAATATTCTATTAAGATCGAGAAAAAATTTAAGCAGAAGAGGAGAGAGTTTGGATCTGCAAACTCCTCACACCCGAAGTAGGGAAAAGGTGGTCCCAACCCACAAAACAAGGGAAAAAGAATTTTTTTTTACTCTCAGGACAACCAGTCCAAGCTGCAACACAAGAAGGGTAATGAGAAGTCAAAGAAGGACACGAGAAAGTGGTGTGAATACCATAAAAGGCCTTGGCACAACACTGAAGAATGTCGCTCCAAGTAGTCACTGGTGGCTGAGCTGAAAGCTTCCAAGTCAGAGGAAAATTTTGACTTTGAATCAAATCTAGAAGGAGGGAAGCCGATTATTGATGCTGAACCTAGCACCGTTGTTTCTACCACCAAAGTCCAACCAAGCGAACCAGAAGAACCAGAAGAAGGGGAACGCCTCTTTCACTAACATATGTGGGTAAAGGGGGCTCTACTTCATTTCATTTTCGATAGCGTAAGTCAGAAGAACCTGATATCAATAGAGGTTGTCAAGTGGTTGGACCTCTCGATGACACCACACCTGCAACCCTACAACATCGGCTGGCTTCGGTAAGGAAGAGATCTCTGCGTTAACCAACAATGTCGTCTTCCCTACAACATAAAGCCCTTCAAAGATGAGGTATTGTGTGATATTTCTCCCCTTGAACTTTGTGATTTTCTTTTAGGAAAACCATATTTGTGAAAGTGACATGTTGTGTATGAGTCCAGACCCCGCAATGTTATTATTACTTTGGGTAGACAATTGTATAGGATACCAGAGGTAGCACCGACTATCGCTATTTCTTTCTTCTCTGCTAAGCAATGTAGTAAGGTCATTTCACAGACCGAAAAGTTCATATTCTTTATGATCCATGCTCAGAGTAAGAAGAAGGTTGCCGCCACAATCATAACCTCTACACAAAGCCTTTATTTGCAGCAGAAGTAAGTGGACAGAATCGTGGAAAAGTATAGAGACATCTTCTCCTCACCCACCGGGGTACCGACGCACTGCTAAGTCAATCATCCAATTGATCTAACCCCCGATGCACCTCTGCCTAATGGACCGGTTTATCCTCACTTGCCAATGGAAAATGATGAAATCAAGTGTCAGATCCAAGAGTTTCTTCAAAATGGGCACATCAGACCCAAATCCTCCCCTTGCGGAAGCCTGATTGTACTGGTGTAGAAGAAAGATGGGACCTGACGGTTCTACATTGATTACAGAGCATTAAACAAAATGACAATCAAGAATCGTTACCCTATTCCCCGAATTGATGACCTTCTTGACCAACTAAAGGGGGCCAAGTTATTCAACAAGATTGACCTAAAGTCTCGCTACCACCAAGTTCCCATCAAACTGACCGATTTATGGAAGACAACTTTCAAATCTAAAGAAGGTCTCTTCGAATGGTTGACCATGCCCTTTGGTCTAAAAATCGCACCAAAAAATTTCATGAGGTTGATGGATGATATATTGAGATCCTTCACCAACTCTTTTGTGGTGGTATATCTGGATGACATCCTCATCTTCAAAAGAACTTGGTAGGAGCACGTGCACCATATTCAATAGGTTTTGAGCACTTTGCGACAACACAAGCTATATGAAAACTTGGAAAAATGGTCCTTTGGCATGAACACGGTCCAATACTTGGGATACGTTGTTGATGAACATAAGGTACATGTGGATCTAGCTAAGATCCAAGTCATCTGTGATTGGATAGCCCTGACCACACTAACTGTGCTTTGGAGCTTCTTGGGACTTGCCAACTTCTACCGATGATTCGTGTTGGGATTCTCCCACATTTCATGGGCCCTCAACTAAGTGACCAAGGGTGGTGGCAAGGCAAATTTCACGCGGGGGAAGGCATAACAAAGAGTATTTTATGATCTGAAGCATCACTTATCCTCAGCTCTAGTACCCTCCTTATCTGATCCGCAACAACCGTTCGAGATTAAGACTGATGCATCCAACTATGCTATAGGCATAGTTCTCACTCAACACAATCATCCGATAGCATACCATAGTGAGACACTCTCAGATATTGTCCAGAAATACCCCACCTATGACAAGGAAATGTATTCCATTGTACAAGCATGTCATCAATGGAAAAAATACATTATGGGAAATGAGATAATCATCCACACTGATCACAAGCCTCTACATGTCATACAGACATAGGGGAAGTTGTAGAACAATCACCATCAGAAGTGGTCCACATACTTGTATCAATTCCATCTCAACATAAAGTATAGGATAGGGAGCACAAAACATGTCGTTGACTTCCTCTGTTGACCTCCCGTGGCTGCACTCACCACTGTGCTCCATTCCTATGGGCATGAGGCATCTTAGTGGACCCAACTTTATCAGCAAGATCTTGACTTCACAACTACCTATTAGCTCTTGGGTACATGCATGAATGTCACCGATTTTCACATTTAGGACATAATTTTATGCCATCTTGTCCACCTCTTTGTTCCTGCAAACGAGTGTGCAAAGATGATTTGGGAGGCTCACTACAATTAGATGGATGGACATTTTGATGTGGAGAAAATTTCTACAAAAACATTTTTATTGGCCAAAACTTTTATAGGATGTCAACAAGTATATCAGATCTTGCACTGCCTATGCCATTTCCAAGCCAACCATCAAGAAGCAAGACCTATACATCCCTCTTCCTACTCTCGAGAGGCCTTGGGAATCCATCTCGATGGATTATATATATGGCCTTTCATCCACCAAGCAAGGAAATGATTGCACATCTATGGTGGTTGATCGGTATTCAAAGATGACCATTCTCACAGCCTGCAAGAAGAGCATCACATCAATAGATGCTGCCAAGATCTTCTTCGAACAAGTGTGGGTCAGTTTTGGGATACCATAAACCATCATCTTCGATTGGGACAACATGTTCCTCAACACATTTTGGTCGAGTCTCTGGTCACTATTGGACACCAAGCTCACTAAATCCACTGCCTTCCACCCTCAAATCGATGGCTAGACATAGGTTGTCAATCGGATGATTGTGCACATCCTCCACATGTATAACTCTAAGAATCTATGTACATGGGATGAGAGTATTCCCTATGTTCAACACAGCTACAACAAGGATCTACATAACTCCTCCAACCATATCCCATTTCAGGTGGGGCTAGGATTCCAAGCCTTGGGTCCCATTGATGTTGCACTACCTCTTTCAACCACACATACAAAATCTTCCCATGTTCAGTCTGAGGCCGACAAAGCCACCGGATTCATTGAGAGGATTCAACACATTCACCAATAGGTCCATGAGATTTTGCAGAAAGCTAATGCTAAGTACAAGCAATGCCATGATCAACACCGGGTACCACACAAGTTTGAGGTGGGAGACAAGGTTTGGTTACATTTGCAGAAAGAACGCCTTATGGGGCCCCATCGAAATATCCATCCACTTCACTACGGGTCTTACACTATCACCAAGTTTGTCGGAGACAATTCTTTTGAGCTCAACACTCCCCCTTTCCTTGGCTTGCACCCAGTGTTCAATGTGGACCTCCTTCAACCATATTTTCCACCATTATTGGACACCTCAGAGATCACAAAACAATTGACACCAACATAGCTCAACCCTGACTGCATGGAACATGCATCCACTCATCAAATAGTGGACACACAGGTCAAGGGCACTCGCTAGAAGAGGATCTAACTTTATTGGGTTGTCAAGACACGACAACTCCTACACCAAGGCAAATGGCTCAATGTAATACCCCTATTTCCCCCAGTTTTTAAATATAACTATAACTAGCCAAGAGACTATGGTAGACTAGATATGTGTGAATTTTGGATCTAATGAACTTTTGTATAAAATGTCAATGTATGTATTTTCTGTTATTAATAAAAAATGAATAAGTGTTGCATAACTGTTGAAAGGGGGATTTGCCAAGATAGATCATGGATGCTATGAGAGAGATGTTGAGGGAAACCATAAATGGTTGAGATGACCCCCCACCAAACCAGTACCTTACTGGATTTAATGACCTAGACTCAAAACAATCCTCTGACCCATAAATGAATTACCAAGTTAGATTGGTAGTTGGAAGAGTCCTCCTTGAGAGTTAATGAGGAGATGGGGCATAGTACCCATCTGTGAGACTTCCAAGCTTGGAGATAAGCTAGGGATTCATACCCACTCAATCTTGCTGAGGAAGGCAAGAAAAGAGGTAGTTCGTGGGCAGAGAGAGATCTGCAGGGAGAATAGAGTCGAAAGACCAATCTCGAGAAGAGAAAAAGAGTGGTTACAACTATCTGGTTCGAGGAAGAACTGAGAAATAAGCTTGTTCTGGGCACAAAAATTTGTGGGAAGTGTTTTTAGTTCAAGTTGATAAATGGGGCTACCGAGTGACCATGGAAGTACTCGTGCAGACCCCCTTGCTTGGTATAGAGAAAACCGATTGCCAAGATCCCGTGGGAAGAGGAGAGTAACCTCCGTCCCTGATTGTCATTGAGTAAGAAGAAAGAGACTCTCTCAGAGCATCGTGGTCTAGCTCAGGGGTAACCAACGATAAATCTGTTAGGAGTGGATATGTCTATGTTTGGGTGGAAACATGCACCCCTTTCAGAAGTCGCTTCACAAACTCTGGTTTTTTGATAAGTATCTTCATATTCTGTGTGTTGAAATGGAAATGGTGATTGAATATATTTATATGTTTATGATTCAGTTCTGTGTTGAATGGTTAATTAGAAATATGTATTATCTCTCTGTGAGCTCAAGCTTTTGAATGGTTTTATGCTTGAATTAGCTTAGCAATTAGAGATTTGTGGGATGTATGTCTGTAATAAAATTGGGGAAAAACTTACTATACTGTTTTAGTCATGCCGACCTCTAGTATCTACCTTCGCGAGAATCCTAAGTTCAAACCCGATGGAAGGAGGGTGCCTCGCTCATATATTTCACCCATGTGACCAAGGGCTCATGCCTGTGTCCTTAACCAACTCCCAGCTAAGAATATTAGCGCGTAACCCCTGAGAGTTTTCAAAGGGTTCATGTGACCAAGGACTCAGAACCCATCTCTAGGTCCAAAAGGAGCTAAGTCTTTCTGGCTTCGAAACTCTGGAGTGTTTTGTCCTTACCATTTGTAAACCAGTCGAAGGCAACTGATAGTTACAGTTACCCTTAAGGTTGACCGACACTTGGCGGTCTCCCTAACTGTGGTAGAGAGACTTGCCCCACCATTAAACCTTGATTCATTTACCCATCGTAAAGTAACACAGGCCACTAATTTGAGGGTATTCGGGAGTCCCCTTGGCCATTGGATTTACATGGAGATAACTTCGACGAAATCCTACTTCAGGAGAATAGGGATGTTAAATCACCAAAATCCACGAATTCCGAAGTTACAAAATGATGAGAGCCATGAATCTGGGGAGTTTGTTAAGAACCCTCTTAACCATTCAATTAAATAGTGGAGGGACCTGCGTACGGTACTTCGACGAAGTCCTGCTTCAGGAGAATGGAATGGCCATAATTGAAAAATCCCCGAAGGCCGTAGCTACTAAGTGATGAGGACCATAGATCTAGGGACCCTTCAAGATCTCCCTTGACCGTTAGATCTAGGCCATGGTCAGCCCGACACTGACCACTTCGGGAGCAAGCAGGAAGTCACACCACGGATCCCCTGAACGCCAAAGTTACGAAGTAATGGAGTTTTTAGATCTAGATATTATGTGGACATACCTTGACCGTGAGATATAAGGGCATAGGAAGGTGTTACACATTATTTTGGTCACTCTGGTGATGTCTCTACAAGTGATGTATTCAGGCTCCCACAAGGACTTTTTTCCTGAGAAAAGTGACTACTGTCTTCTTCCAAAAAGMATATTTTTAAGATGAGTTCGCAGGMTGCCTATGTTATAGGGTGTGAAAATCCTTCATTCTCGCAGGCAACCCAAACTTAGGGTGTGAACTATTCGCAGTMTKCTCTATAGGTAGGGTGCGAACMTGTTTCAAAGCTTGGAAAAGAGAAGAGGTCACGAAGGTTATAGAAGGGAATMTTCTAGAAAATGAGTTGGCATTCGCATGGTTGGCATCCTACCGACTTCTCAGATTTAGTGGGATCATCCTCATCCATTTAACCATCTCTCMTTCTCCTATATATTGAAAGGTTTCTCATGGAAAAGGTTAAGCAAGATTGAATGAAAAATTGGTGAGAGAATTGTGTGAAGAACTCTGTTTGGACAGAAGCTTGAAGACTCTATTTGGTCTATCAAGTTGTGTTGGATCTTCTTCATGCAAATGTAGAGCAAGTGTGTGTGTTGGAACCAAGGGTCACTGAAAGGAAGCTTGCAACATAGAGATGATCTGATTGTATCTTTTACTTTCATTTAATATAATACAACAACATGTCCCTTTCCCATAAAATCGCTCTTATTTTATTGCATAATTCCTTGATCATATGCATAGGTTGACATTGAATATACTTTGCCATTTTTGCTTTGGTTGGTTTGTGTAGTCTTGGACCTGATTTCACAAGAGCACCAGAGTGAAGCAGGAACAACAGAGACCTAAGGAAGCGATATAAAGGTATGTCACTCATTCCTTCTTAGTAGTAGATTCAATGACTGCAACTTAGAGAAAGAGTCGTGTCCTGTCCTGTTTTGTTCTAGATCTAGGTGGATCTGTTAGTGTCCGCACCTACCAATTTATCCAGTAACAGAAGGCCATCAGTCCAGAGTGACGTGGCACAGTGAAGTCATCTAGGGAGACATGGACCCACGATTGATGTGCCATGTATCACCTGGATTCGTACATCTCTTAGACCCTATGTGCCCATTAACACATGACACGTGTCACCCATTGCAGGGGCCACATGTCATTATTCCCTGCCACGGGTCACCCCTGGCACTTACCTGTTTAGTCCATTCGATGGAAGGGGTATTTGAGATCCACTTGTACTTGCCTCTTCATCTAGTACATCACCACGTGCGAGGATGGACCCTTCAAGAGTCTGAAAATTTAGAGCTATAGAGGTTTGGATTGCAGTATCAAGGGTAAGTCGAAAGGCTCAAAGGCCAGAGCCATGTTTGCAACATCCTATTTATGGCCGATGAAGTGCCCCTTTGAGGGCATATTCCTTTGGCCGGTGGCCTCCTAGCTCACAACCGACCATTAGAAAACTGACATGCATACATCTTAACACCTCACAGTTGTTCCTCCCTTCAAAAACTACAAAACATGAGTTCACAACGCCAGTTTGCAGTGCCTGTCTGTATCAGCCAGTTCATAGGGCCAGGCGCTGCGAACTTTTTTGTTATGGCTAGTTTCATTTGATAAAGTCTTAAAACATTTCAAAAACTATCCCTAGTGCCCCAAAATGTTGTGACAACTTACAATGTTCGTACATGACTAGAAGAGAACATCCCAATAACTAAACATTGTTTATAAAGAATAACAATCCTCAAAAATGAAAAATGCATAAAACATGAAACTTGTCAAAAACTGATGTGGTTAAGGAGGTTCAACTTCTTCATTTTTTAACTCAAGATCTTATCTTGGTAGCAACCTTAGCCAACATGTCTAGATTTCTCTTGGCCAACTCTTCTATAAAAGGCTGTAGTTATGCCTTCAACTTTCTGATTTGAGCTTGATGAGATTTGTTTTGTTTGTAGAGATTTCTGAACTACCTGTGGAGGGGCATAAATCTTTTGGCTATAAATTTGGCTTTGTCAATAGTTTCATGGTACCTGCCCATCATCCCCTTAAGTTTCTTCCTATAGACATAGTCTTCACTTTTCATTTTATCAACCTCAACCCTTGCTTCTTTAAGTTTTCTTTTGAGCCTCTTGAAAGTGGGATTGCTTTCCTCTTCAGAAGTAGTGATATCAATAATTTCAATGGGTTGTTCATGAGCTTTAGATTTACCCTTCCTTTTGGATGAATTTTCTGCTACATTACTTTTCACAGGAACATTTTGCTTGGCTGCTGCTCTAGTAAAAGACTTCTGGGCTTGATCTTGTCTACAAAAATAGGTGAAGGGAACATAAGCTTTCTTCCTCTCAGGCCTACATATTTTCTTGAAGGAACTTCCATAGGAATGGGCTCTTCGATGGGTGAAACTTCCCTATGTGAAGGTTGTGAAGGCCCTCCCGCCTCTGTTTCATTTATGGCTCTGTTATCTGTATCAGTCATAGTAGCACCTCTTTTCTTCTTGCTAACCTATGAAGACACAATCATATCCACATGAGTAGAGATTTGTATCTTATACTGTGGAGTGGGGGCAACATTTAGCTAAAAGTGTGATGTAGTGAGGAATCTTTCCCAATTAGTGTTTGTCTTTCTCAACTCTTCCATCACAAACATTTTAATAAGGCCACAGTGAAAGACACTTGTGTCTCCTTTCTTATATTTGGCTTGAACTCTATCAACCATCTTACCAATGCTTCTACAAAGGTAAAAAGGGAGATTCATTGCTTCTTTCCCTGTGAAGTGTAATAGCAGCATGATGTGATATTGATAAACCATGTTAAATATTCCCTCACAGGTAAAATACCTTTGAATAAACTTCATCATTTTATCAAAACCTTCAAGCATATAGTTTCTAGGGAGCCCTTTGGACAAGTTGTCCTCCTGATACTCCGGTTTAATAAATTCCTTGAAGAAAGCAACATTTAATGTCATAGCCTTGAACCATTTTTCTCTAGTGTTGGGTTTCTCAAATTTTGACATTCCCACCTTGGATTTGGTCCCATTGAAATTCAATGTGAATTCCCTGGCTACCTCTGGATTCCCCCTCTACATCTTTTGACAAAAATTGATGCAACCTACTCTCTGAAAGGCCTCTCTGATCAAAGGTTTAGAATCAAGCAATTGCATGTCGCAGGGCTCTAATATTACTATTTCACCTCCCTTATGAGTCTTCTTATGCTGTGGGTTGTCCATAACTGCTGCTTGAAGAAAAACGTTTCTGGAATATTTAATGATTGCTAGATGTGTGAAACAGGGAATATAGAAGATTAGGGTTTTGATGACAAAATGTTTTCCAATAGGATAACCTTGTATAGAGCTTCTACAAGATTCAGTTTATACACATCCAAGAATGAGACATGGCATTCTTCAAAAGGAAAAGCAAAGGAAAATCCATTGAAATTTATAACAAAAGGAGACACAGATGAGACTCTGCAAAACAGGGTTTTACGAGCATCAAAAAATGGATTAACAACATCACTACACATGAAATTTTAAGTCTGCTCCCACAGATGATCAACTTTGCACTAGAAAATGGACAGGGATATAATTAACTCTATTAAGGTTGCATTTGTATAAAGATGCAGAGGACAAGGTTTTAACAATGTTGGAACAAAGGGTTCGCAGTGCAGTTTGCAATGCTCTGTTCGCCAACGCTCTGTGAGCCAGTTCACAACATTAGGTGAAAATGATGGGAGGAAGTAAATTTTGAGCAAATGGAAAACTGAATGAGGTCAGAAGGTGGTCAGGTTTAATGGACACAGTTCAGAGAATATTTTAAGTGATTTTTTCAAACTGATAACAAGGTAGTGATAGTTCGCAACACCAGAAGGAAAAGCAACCAAAACCCCTTTCTCGACCTTCAAACAGGATGAAAACTCTCATGGAGTACCTGGCAGTCCTGAGTTTGATACTAGTGTCTTTGAATTTGTAAAAGGGTTTCTGCAAGTAGTCCAACCTCCAACCCTCCTCTTCAGCTAGTCCACAGTGCTAGTTCGCAATGCCTGTCTACCATTGCGCAATGCTTGATTCAAACAAGAATTTCATACTTCGAGGAGACTGTTAGGATATCCAATGACATGATCCCTAAAAATTTGTTAAAAATAGGCTCTGAAAACAATAAAATCCATTGGCACGATCCATAAATGAAATGATGGTAAATAAATTCATGGAGTACTTTGAGTACGCTGCGAACTCTCCTAGTGAGTTGGCAACGCATAGATCAAATCTGATTGGACAACTAAATAGATAGAAGGTGACAAAAGGAGGATATTTTTACAACATGGAGGTATGGCATGTCAAGGTGATGATGAAGAGTTCAAAGATGTGACCTATGAGGGTTTATTCAACTTGTCATGATAACAAAGACATAACCCAATGACTCTAGACCAAGGCCAAACTAACTTCAGCTTATTCAAATCAAAATTTGAGTTATGACTATAGTAAGAAGACATAAAAACCTATAACTTATGAAACCCTATGACTCAAAAAAAAAGCTGACATGATTTTTTGACCCTTACAAATTTATGTGTTAACGTCTGGCTCCACAAGGGATGGCATGCTCCTTGTGAGCTGCCAAGAACATGCAGTTCCAATGCCTTATCCAAGGGCTACGGGTTCATTAATTAAAGCAAACAAAACAAACTAAAAACTAACATTTACAATGAAAGGAAAGACACTCATGGCTTTAAGAATAATATTTCTTTAGAAAATGCCCATTGACTGGGCCATCAGAAAATTTAGTATCTTCTAAGCTCTGCAATTTGAAACTGTTATTTTGCAAAATTTCAGAAATCTTGAAAGGACCAATCCACAAGGCTTATAATTTACCATGTTTGCCCTTTTCTTGCCTTTGTGCATTCCATTTGAGCACCGAGTCTCCCAACTAGAAAGCTTCCTTCTTCACCTTCTTGTCAAAATCTTTTTTGATTTTCTGCTGATGGATTTGTGCTTTATCAAAGATCTTCTCTCTGGTCTATTGTACTTCCACTAGATGATGCATCCTTCTAATGATGTCATATGGTTCTCCTTGTTGATCTTGAAGAAACATTTCCACAGGTAAAATTAGTTGAGTAGGAAAAACAACTTCAGTTCCATATACCATCTAAAATGGAGTAGTGCCAATTTCCGACTTTTGATGGAGCATTCTTCCAAGCCATTACCTTGAGGGTAATAGGGAGTAGAGTGAATAAGCCAAATCCAAAAATTTTCACAAAAATTGACTAGAGGTTCAACTTTAAAAGTTGCAACATTATTAGTTACAATCTTGTTAGGACAACCAAACCTTGACCAAATATCTTCCAGGAAGCCAATGACTACTTTATGTGTTGCATTTCTTGTGGGAATAAATTCTATCCACTTGGTGAAATAATCAGTAGTAGTAAGGATCCAATGATGCTAGCCACTTGAAGCTAGACAAATTTCTCCAATGAAATCTAATCCCCATTGCTGGAAAGGACCAGATACCACTATGGGATTCAGAGGAAAATATTTTAGCTACTGCTTGCCTGAGAATTTATGACATTTATCACAGGCCATGATCTTTGCACATACATTAGTGAATAAACTAGGATAGAAGTACCCAACTCTGAGTATTTTATATGTTGTAGTCCTCCAAAAATGATGACCTCTACATAGGCTATCATGAAAATCAATCATGGTTTGCTTTGCCTCATCTGAATACAAGCATCTTAAAAGAACCCCTACATGATCCTTCCAATACAAAACATGATCAAGTTTGCAATATCTAATTTCTTTGAGATTTAAATCCCTCATCTTAGTCTTCTCAAGTCGAGTAGGAGGTTGTAATGTCTACAAGAAATGGATCAGGTCCTTGTACAACCTACACTCTATCAATTTGTGGCTGATATGTGAGTTGCTGCTAGTAATATCAGTCTGTTGATATACATAATCTGCATTCAAGAAATTAGCCCCAAGTGCCTTAAAATTTGATTCAACTAACAATCTAGCTAAACCTTGTCCTTTCACCAACTTGGTAGGTTTCATCTCAAGATCAAATTCTAGAATTTTGGCAATCCACTTACTTCTCTTTCCATCTAAGTTAGGCTGAATTAGAATTTATTTGACAGAGGATGAAGGGACATAAGCAATAATTCTGGAATGCAGAACATATACTCTGAAAGCTTTGAGGGCTTTGAACAAAGAATAAGATTGCTTCTCCATGATGTCATATATGACTTCAAAATCTCTCAAAGCCCTGCTGAAAAAAGAAATACGCTGCTCCATTCCATCTGAGTTTTTCTAAAGGAGGACAATAGCTAATGTATCATTTGAGGCAAAAGAAAATATCATAAATTATTTTGAATAATTAGGGATGATAAAAATAGGTGCCTCAGCTAGTGATTGTTTAATTTGATCAAAAGAATTCCTAGCTTCAAGTGTCCATTTTACCTCATTCTCCTTTCTCAGCATGGATGTGATAAACTTAACCAACTCAACAAAATTAGAAATGAATCTTCTCAAGAAGTTTATCTTACCCAGGAAGGACTTGATTTCTTCCTTGGACCTAGGGAGAAACAGAATCTTGATGGCCTCTACTCTACTTGGGTCAATTTTTACCCCTTCAACTGAGACAAGATGTCCCAAAAAAATACCTTCCTTCATAGCAAAGAGGGAATTCTTGGGATTAAGTGACAATCCAAATTTTTTGCATTTTAGGAACACCTTCTCCAAATGTTTGTAATGCTCTTGATCAAAGTTTGAAAAAACTGTGATTTCATCCAAGTAGATCACCAAAAACTTATCCTTTTCCCCAATAAAAGAAATATCCATTGCACGCTAAAAGGTTTCCTCTGCAGTCATGAGCCCAAATGACATCTTGGCATACATGAATGTACCCCAAGGAGTGGTGAATGTTGTCTTCTCTCTCTCTTCAGGTAAAACAAAAATATGATTGTAGCTTGAAAAGCCACCAATCATAGACATCCTTGCTGAAACTGTCACCCTTTGCAAAATATGCTCCATCTTAGGCAAGGGATAATTATCTCTCCTAGAACACCTGTTTAAATTTATGAAATCAACACAAAGTCTGATTTCTCCATTCTTTTTTCCTAACAGGGACAAGATTAGCTATCCACTCATAATACCTCAAAGGTATGATGATATGAGCATCAAGCAATTTTTTGACCTCCTTTTCCATGATGGGCAACAAGATAAGATTGATCTACCTTAGTTTCTGTCTAAATGGTTTGGTATCATCCTTCAAAGGTATTTTGTGCTCAATAATGCTTGTGTCATAAATTTGCAAATCATCATACTTCCAAGAAAAGACATCAACAAATTCTTTTATAGTTTGATATACTCAACTCTTTGTTTTTCTAACAGACTACTAGACAACTTGTCATACTTGGGATTTTCATCAGCACCTAGATTGCATTATGTCAAATCAACATCATTTGAACCTCTCACTTTGACAACCACATCATTACTATCAAATAATCTCTCCAAAGGAACCAATCGCTTGGGTATATGATTGCTAGGCAATTGGACAATCTTGTGGTCTACAATCTTGTTCAAAAATTTATGAGCATGAGGACTGTTTTCATCATCTAAATCTTGATCAATGTGAAGTGCAAAAAAATCTTCTACTGTTTCCAGAAATCTATCTATCTCAAGATCATCTTCAAGAACCTTCCAATGTTTGACATTGTCAGGTATGGAAGGCCTATATTTTACTTCAACATCGTACTTGAGTTCATGAGGTAGTGGAACTTTAAAGTTACTAGCAAAAAAAACTAGGGAATCCACCAATGCATTCTCTTCTCTAGGAACAAAGAATATGTTGAAAGCTAAGAGGAAATTATCAATAAGATCCCATACCTCATTCATGTAAGTCCTTAACCTTGGATGTTTTTCCTGATATATATTTCCGATCTGACGTACAATCAACTCTGCATGTCCAAAAACTGATAATTCCTCAATTTTCATATATTTAACATCCCTCAGCCCCAAAACAAGAGCCTCATATTCAACAATGTTGTTCGTGGTTTCAAATTCTAACTTGAAAGACAAAGTTATGACTTCTTGAGAAGGGGAAATGAAAACAACTCCAACACCAACACTATCTTTAGAAGATGCCCCATCAAAAAACATTTTCCAAGTTTGAGCATCTTGTTTGAATGTTTCACATGTTGTTGGTGATGGATTTCTTATTTCCAGAGGTGGCTGAGGAAGTTCAGTGAGCTGCAGAATGTTAGATCCCAAATCAATGTCAACATCATAAATAAGATGTTTTGTGGGATTACCTTCATCACTAATAATATAAGCCAATTGTGCTTCTCTATACAGTCTTCTGTGTTCACCCCCAAAGACATGTATGGCGGCATAAGAGAGATCCATTTGCAATGTTCCTCAAAACCTCTTAATCCATGATCTGGACAATAACATCAAAAACTTAGGGGGAACATATGCAACTACTATATCCATGACTATAATCTTCATGGGCAATTGAAAGAGAGTAACACCAAATCTTTAATCACCCCTAGGCATTTCACTTTTCTTGAATCAAAAGAATATAGATCTTGATATGCTTTGGTGATCTCTAAACCCAATTCGTCCATGATAGATTTAGGCATTAAGTTATGGGATGCACCTGAGTCCTTCAAGAAATTGTGTAAGATCTTATCATGTACATTCAATGAGGTATAAAAAGGAGGAGAGGAGTCATCCCTATCTTCTACTAAGGGCCCCAATATAACTGCAAGTTTTCATATTTCAAATTCACCAAATCTGTTGAATGGGAAGAAAAATCAGGCTGCAACATTTTAGAAATGGACTTATTGAAATATTCATTCTTTATCAACTCTAGGAACGGGACTGGAATTTTTATGTTCTAAATTTCACTCTCTAAGTTAAAAGAAGATGGGGATTTCATAATTTCTTTTACTTCTTGGATAGCGGCTTTAACCACATACTGATTATTTTGTTCTTCATTTCCTTTTTTGGTGCATCCACTGCTTTAGTAAAGGGTTCTGATTTTTTAGGCTGATTGGATGTACTGGGATTTTCTTGTTTCTGTTTTGACCTCAAGTTGTACTTATTCTGATTGTCATTTGGTTTTTCTCCCTTACTTAACTTATTTAGTTGGATGTTCACTAGAGACTCTTCATAAGCAAATTGAGTTAGGTGAGGGGAAGTAGATGTGTATCCAAGACAATGAATTTCTTGATCAACTTCCTCATTTTCTCCTTCTTCATCATCAACCATATTGTTTTGAAGGGGGGTCTGAACCTTTTGATCTTCTCTATTCCTCTAATCTCTTTGAAGAATTTGAGTAGCATTATTTTGTCTTTTGAAGTTGTTTCTATTTCCAAAATATTGTGTGTTTCTATTGGCTTGTCTCCCCTCAAGTTTTAGTTTTTCCATTTATGTAGAAAGTGACTTGACTAACTTAGTCAATTCATCCACCTACAGGTTAGTTGTTGAAGTATCAGAGTTGGAAGCTTCTGCTTTTTGTTTCCTCCTATCCCCATAAGATTTTCCTCTTAATGTGTCTACAACCAATATGTTTGATTCCACCTCTAGGGCAACATCTTGGATATGAGCTAGTGAAGTAGATCTTCTCTCTCTTAATAGAAGACAAAGGACAGGGTCAAAGGCATTAGCATAGGTTATTTTGGCAGAAGTTTCAGTAGGCTTGATCTTAGTAGAAATTTTATTATACATTTTGTTGAACCTTTTTGAATAGTTAGATACCGATTCACCTTATTTTCTTTTGAGACCCCCAAATTCAGTGATATAATACAAAAAATCCTTCTTATCACCCCAATGCCTTAAAAAGGCATCATCAAGGTCTTCAATCCTAGAAATTGATCCAAGAGCTAAACTCCTAAACCATTTTCTAGCTTCAACGTCAAGGCTTTGTACAAAAACTCTCATCCAAACATCCTCATTCTCAATATTCAGATTATCATCATAGCTATAAAAGGATGCAAGGTGTTCTTCTGTAGTGATATCCTCCTCTCCTGTGAACTTGGGCATATACTTTAGGTAATATCCTATTGGAAGGAGATTCATAGACTGAGGAAGCACGAGAGGGGCATACCTAGCAAACAAAATGACATCCATTCTATTTCGAGGAGGATTAACCCCTACCATTTTATTAGGAAAAGGTGGATTCTGAATTCTAGGAGAAGTGGGAAGTGATTTGACAGGCAAAGCTGCAATTTCTATATTAGTTATCTTAGGAAAAGGAAGAGTATAAGATGGAGGAGTTTGAAGTTTAACAAAAAGTGGCTGGGTCTTGGAGGTGGATGGGGAAAACTCAAGAGGAACAAAGGCTCCTTCTTCTTTGGTCACAACAAATTTGAAAGAATGGGGCGAAGGAGAACCTAAGAGAGGAAAATATTCCAGACTCTCAAGCCTAAACTAATTTGCAAATTTAGGGGATGCAAGAACATCAAAGTTTTTAAGACTTTCTTATTTAAGTTAAGGAGAAAAAGATGAATATTCTACTGGGAAATCTCCTAGTTTAGTATTTATAGGAGTTTCAACAATAGGAAAATGAGAAAAATGAGAAACAACAACTGGAGGATGGAAAGCAGAGTCAGGTGAATTTCCAGAAGTTCCTTAGGATTTGGAAGAGGAAGCTCCTTGCAAAATTTTTCCCTTCTTCAAGATTTTTTCTGGATCAGGTTCAGTTGCATCTAGGGGTGACTCTGGATTCAACCTCGTGTGTCTACCTTTGGGAGCCACAACTAAACTTTGGATTCGCTAGGTGCAATTTGCAGTATTTTGTTTACTGATTACTATGCACCATCAAAATCAGTAATTTGTCTTGGCGTGCAACCCACATAAATGTCTTCAATCCATTCCTTGACAATGATGCCAAAAATGTTAGCACCGAGAGTTACACTTAGACGACTATAAATGTAAGCCCAATACCCATTTGAGTGTGGAAGACAAAATTTTATGATAAATGGAAAATGGATGGAAAACTTATAAAATAATGTCATTAACAACTTACTTCGTACAATATGCACTAGCAAATAGGGCTTCAAATAACTTTGATTAGGGTTTTAGGAAATAAGATGAGTAGGTGGAAGACTTGATAAGAAAATGTAATATGCCTATCATCTACATTAGGTAGTATGACACACATGTATGGAATAACTCTTTGAAATAAGAACTTCTCATAATCAAAGAGGAAAAATCTGATATATTTGCAAAAATATCACAACATATCTTCTATTGCAACAAAACTATAATTTAGTCAAATGAAACATTCAATGCACTGCAATCAAAATTAGACATCAATAAGATGATAAGGAACATAATTGATTTCCATTATTCAAAGGATCTTAGGTCTGATACATATAATAGAAAGTTGTT
>JZKD02S2182712.1:29976-41454 GCA_000966675.3 Picea glauca
GCAACATTTAGCTGAAAGTGTGATGCAAAATAGGTTTTTATCAACATAAAAAAATGGATTAACAACATCACTACACCTGCAATTTTAAGTCTGCTCCCACATATGATCAACTGTGCACTACAAAATGGATAGGGATATAATTAAATCTGTTAAGGTTGTAGTTTTATAAAGATGCATAGCACGGGGTTTTAACAATGCTGGAACACAAGGTTCGTAGCGTAGTTCGCAATGCCCCGTTCACCAATGCTCTGTGAGCCAATTTACAACGCTAGGTGAAAATGATGGGAGCAAGTAAATTTTGAGCAGGAGGAAAACGAATGAGGTTAGAAGGTGGTCAGGTTTAATAGGCACAGTTCAGAGCATATTTTAAGTGAATTTTGAAAATTGATAGCAAGGCAGTGACATTTCATAGTGCCAAAAGGAAAAACAACTAAGACCCCTTTCTCGACCTTCAATCATGATGAAAAATCTCATGGAGTACCTGGTGGTCCTGAGTTTGATGCCGGTGTCTTTAAATTTACACAAGGGTGTCTGCAAGTAGTCCAACCTCCAACCCTCCTCTTCAGCCAATTCATAGCGCTAGTTCACAACACCTATCTACCAGTGCACAATGCCTGATTCAAACGAGAATTGCATACTTCGAGGAGACTGTTAGGAGATCCAATGACATGATCCCTGGAAATTTGTTAAAAATAGGCTCTGAAAACAATAAAATCCTTTGGCATGATCCATAAATGCAATGTTGGTAAATAAATGCATGGAGTACTTTAAGTACGCTGCAAACTCTCCTAGTGAGTTGCCAGCGCATAGATCAAATATGATTTGATAGATAAATGGATAGAAGGTGACAAAATGAGGATCTTGTGTACAACATGGAGGTATGACATTCCAAAGTGACGATGAAGAGTTCAAAGATGTGACCTATGAGGGTTTATTCAACCTGTCATGATAACAAAGACATAACCCAAAGACTCTAGATCAAGGCCAAACTAACTTCAGCTTATTCAAATAAAAATTTGAGTTATGACTATAGCAAGAAGACATAAAAACCTATAACTTATGAAACCCCATGAATCAAAAAACAAACTGACATGGTTTTTTGACCCTTGCAAATCTATGTGTTAACGTCTAGCTCCACAGGGGATGGCATGCTCCCTGTGAGTTGCCAAGAACATGCAGTTCTAGTGCCTTATCCAAGGGATATGGGGTCATTATTTAAAGCAAACAAAACAAACTAAAAATTGAAAATTTAAATGAAAGCAAAGCCACTCATGGATTTAATAAAAGTATTTCTTCAGAAAATGCCCATTGATTGGGCCACCAAAAAAATTTGTATCTTCCAAGCTTTGCAATTTGAAAGTGTTATTTTTCAAAACTTCATAAATCTTGAAAGGACCAATCCACAAGGCTTCAAATTTACCATGTTTACCCTTGTCTTTCCTTTGTGCATCCCATTTGAGCACCAGGTCTCCCAGCTAGAAAGCTTCCATATTCACCTTCTTGTCAAAAGCTTCTTTGATTTTCTGTTGATGGCTTTGTGATTTATCAAAGAGCTTCTCCTTGGTCCGTTGTACTTCCACTAGTTGATGCATCCTTCTGATCATGTCATCTTGTTCTCCTTGTTGGTCTTGAAGAAAATTTTCCACCGGTAAGGCTAGTTGAGTAGGAAAAACAACTTCAGTTCCATAGACCATCTGAAATCAAGTAGTGCCAATTGATCTATTGGTAGCTACTCTATTGGCCCATAGAGAAAACTTCAACTTTGAATCCCAAGAGTTTTTGTTATCCTCCATTAGTGTTTTGATGATATTTACTAGACTTTTGTTGGAGGATTCTACCAAGCCATTACCTTGAGGGTAATAAGGAGTAGAGTGAATAAGTTGGATCCCAAACTTTTCACAAAACTTGACCAGAGGTTCAACTTTAAAAGATGCAACATTATTAATCACAATCTTGGTAGGACAACCAAACCTTGACAAAATATCTTCTAGAAAGCCAATGACTACTTTATGTGTTGCATATCTTGTGGAAATAACTTCTATCCACTTGGTGAAATAATTAGTGGCAGTCAGGATCCAATGGTGCTGGCCACTTGAAGTTGGATGGATTTCTCCAATGAAATCTAATCTCCATTGCTGGAAAGGACCAGATACCACTATGGGCTTCAAAGGAAAATATTTTAGCTACTTCTTGCTTGATAATTTCTGACATTTATCATAGGCCATGATATTTTCACATACATCAGTGAATAAACTAGGCCAGAAGTACCCATCTCTGAGTATTTTATATGTTGTAGTCCTCCAAAAATGATGACCTCCACATAGGATATCATGAAAATCAATCATAGTTTGCTTTTCCTCATCTGGATCCAAGCATATTAAAATAACCCCTACAGTATCCTTCCAATACATAACATGATCAACAATGCAATATCTGATTGCTTTGAGCTTTAAATCCATCACCTTAGTCTTCCCAAGTCTAGTAGGAGGCTGTAATGTTTGCAAGAAATGGATGAGGTCCTTGTACCAACCACACTCTGTCAATTTGGGGCTGATATGTGAGTTGTTGCTAGTAATATCAGTCTGCTGATATACATAATCTGCATTCATGAAATTAACCCCAAGTGCCTTACAATTTGATTCAGCTAACAATCTAGCTAAACCTTGTCCTTTCACCAACTTGGTAGGTTTCATCTCAAGATCAAATTCCAAAATTTTGGCAATCCACTTACTTCTCTTTCCATCAATGTGTGTCAATTAGAATTTCTTTAATAGGCCGAAGGGACATAAGAAATAATTATGGAATGCAGAATATATACTCTGACAGATTTGCAGGATTTGACCAAAGCATAAGGTTGCTTCTCCATGACATCTCTCAAATCTCTGATGAAAAAAGAAATAGGCTGCTCCATTCCATCTGAGTTTTTCTGAAGGAGGACAACAACTATTGTATCATTTAAGGCAAAATAAAATATCAAAAATTCTTTTGAATAATCAGGGATGATAAGAACAGGTGCCTCGGTCATTGCTTGTTTAATTTGATCAAAATAATTCCTAGCTTCAAGTGTCCATTTCACCTCATTCTCTTTTGTCAACATGGATGTGATAAACTTAACCAACTTAGCAAAATTAGAAATGAATCTTCTCAAGAAGTTTATATTACCCAGGAAGGACTTAATTTCTTTCTTGGACCTAGGGAGAGACAGAGTCTTGATGGCCTCTACTCTACCTGGGTCAATTTTTACCCCTTCAACTAAGACAATATGTCCCAACATCTTACCTTCCTTCATAGCAAAGAGGGATTTCTTGGGATTGAGTGACAGTCCAATTTTTCTGCATTTTAGGAACACCTTCTCCAAATGTTTATAATTCTCTTGATCAAAGTTTGAAAACACTATGATGTCATCCAAGTAGATCACCACAAACTTATCCTTTTCTCCAATAAAAGCAATATCCATTTCACGCTGAAAGGTTTCCCCTGCATTCATGAGTCCAAAGGGAATCTTGGCATACATGAATGTACCCCAAGGAGTGGTGAATGTTGTCTTCTCTCTCTCTTCAGGTAAAACAAAAATATGATTGTAGACTGAAAAGACATCAATCATATACATCCTTGCTGAACCTGTCATCCTTTGCAAAATATGCTCCATCTTAGGCAAGGGATAATTGTCTCTCCTAGAACACCTATTTAAATTTATGAAATCAACACATAGTCTGATTTCTCCATTCTTTTTTCTAACAGGGACAAGATTAGCTATCCACTCAAAATACCTCAAAGGTAGGATGATATGAGAATCAAACAATTTTTTGATCTCCTTTTCCATGATGGGCAATGACATAGGATCAATATACCTTAGTTTATGTCTAAATGATTTAGTATCATCCTTCAAAGGTATTTTTTGCTCAATAATGTTTGTGTCATAAGTTTGCAAATCATCATACTTCCAAGCAAAGACATCAACAAATTCTTTGTTTTTCTGACATACTACTAGACAACTTGACATACTTGGGATTTTCATCAGTACCTAGATTGCACTCTGTCAAATCTGCATCTTTATTTGAACCTTTCACCTTGACAACCACATCATTACTATCAATTAATCTCTCCAAAGGAATAAATCCCTTGGGAGTATCATTGCTAGGAAACTGGCAATCTTGTGGTCTGCAATCTTGTTCAGGAATTTCTTAGCATGAGGAATGTTTTCATCATCTGGATCTTGACCAATGTGAAAAGAAAAAAATTATTCTACTATTTCTAGAAATATTTTTATCTCAATATCATCTTCAAAAACCTTCCAATGTTTGACATTGTCAGGTATGGAAGGCGTATATTTTACTTCAACATCGTACTTGAGTTTAGGAGGTAGTGGAACTTTAAAGTTACTAGCAGAAACAACTAGGGAACCAACCAATGCATTCTCTTCTCTAGGAACAAAGGATATGTTGAAAGCTAAGAATGAATCATCAATAAGATCCCATAACTCATTCTTGTAAGTCCTCAACCTTGGATGTTTTTCCTGATATATATTTCTGATCTGATGTACAATCATCTCTGCATCTCCAAAAATTGGCAATTCCTCAATTTTCATAATTTTAACAGCCCTCAACCCGAAAAACTAGAGCCTCATATTCACCAATGTTGTTTGTGGTTTCAAATTATAACTTGAAAGACAAAGTTATGACTTCTTGAGAAGGGGAAATTGAAACAACTCCAACACTAGCACTATCTTTAGAAGATGCCCCATCTAAAAGCATTTTCCAAGTTTGAGCATCTTGTTTGACTGTTTCACATGATGTTGGTGATGTATTTCTTATTTCCAGAGGTGGCTGAGGAAGATTAGTGAGCTGCATAATGCTAGATCCCAAATCAGTTTCAACATCATAAATACGATGGTTTGTGGGATTAATTTCATCACTAATAATATAAACCAACTGTGCTTCTCTACACAACCTTCTATGTTCACCCCCAAAGACAGGTATGGTGGCATAGAAGAGATCCATCTGCAATGTTCCTCCCAACCTCTTAATCCATGACTTGAACAATAACATCCCAAACTTAGGGAGAACATATGCAACTACTGTATGCATGGCTATACTCTTCATGGGAAATTGAAAGAGAGTAAGAATCACCCCTAGGCATTTCTCTTTTCTTGAATCAAAAGAATATAGATCATGATATGCTTTGGTGATATCTAAAGCGAGTTCATCAATGATAGATTTAAGCATTAAGTTATGGGATGCACCTGAGTCCATCAAGCAGTTGTGTAAGATCTTATCATGTACATTCAATGAGGTATAAAAAAGAGGAGAGGAGTCATCCCTATCTTCTACTAAGGGCCCCAATATAACTACATGTTTTTCATCTTGCAAATTCATTGAATCTGTTGAATGGGAAGAAAAATTAGGCTGCAACATTTTAGAAATGGACTTCTTGAAATATTCATTCTTTATCAACTCTAGGAATGGGACTGGAATTTTCATGTTCTGAATTTCACTCTCAAAGTTAAAAGAAGATGGGGATTTCAGAATTTATTTTACTTCTTGGACACAGGCTTTAACCAGAGGCTGATTATTTTATTCTTCATTTCCTTTTTTTGGTGCAACCACTGCTTTAGTAAAGGGTTCTGATTTTTTAGACTAATTGGATGTACTAGGCTTTCCCTCTTTCTGTTTTGACCTCAAGTTGTACTTATTCTAATTTTCATTTGTTTTTTCTCCCTTACTTAACTCATTTAGTTGGCTATTCACTAGAGACTCTTCATAAGTAGATTAAGTTAGGCGAGGGGAAGTAGATGTGTCTCCAAGACAATGAATTTATTGATCAACTTCCTGATTTTCTCCTTCTTCATCATCAACCATATTTTTTTGAAGGGGGTTCTGAACCTTTTGATCCTCTCTATTCCTATGATCTCTTTGAAGAATTTGAAGAGCATTATTTTGTCTTCTGGAGTTGTTTCCATTTCCAAAATCTTGTGTGTTTCTATTGGCTTGTCTCCCCTCAAGTTTTAGTTTTTCCATTTCTGTAGAAAGTGACTTGACTAACTTAGTCAATTCATCCACTCGAGGGTTAGTTGCTGAATTATTAGAGGTGGAAGCTTTTTCTTTTTGTTTCCTCCTATCCCTATCAGATTTGCATCTTAATTTCTCTGCAACCAATATGTTTGATTCCACCTCTAGGGAAACATCTCATATGAGATAGTGAAGTAGATATTGCCTCTCTTAATAGGAGACAAAACTCAAGGTCAGAGGCACTAACATAGATTATTTTGGTAGAAGTTTCAGTAGGCTTGATCTCAATAGGAATTTTATTATACATTTTGTTGAACCTTTTTGAAAAGTTGGATATCGATTCACCTTCTTTTCTTTTGAGAGCCCCAAATTCAGTGATATAATACAAAAAATACTTCTTGTCACCCAATGCCTTAAAAATGCATCATCAAGGGATTAAATCCCAACAATTGATCTAGGAGTTAAACTCCTAAACCATTTTCTGGCTTCACCATCAAGGCTTTGTAAAAAAACTCTCATCCAAACATCCTCATTCTCAATATTCAGATTATCAGCATAGCTATAAAAAGTTGCAAGGAGTTCTTCCGTAGTGATATCCTCCTCTCCTGTGAAGTTGGGCATATACTTTAGGTAATCTCCTATTAGAAGGGAATTCATAGGCCGAGGAAGCATCAGAGAGGCATACCTAGAAACCACAATGACATCCATTCTATTCTGAGGAGGATTAGCCCCTGACATTTGATTAGGGAAAGGTGGATTATGAATTCTAATAGAAGTGGGAGGTGATTTGACAGGAAAAGATGCAATCTATATATCAGGTATATTAGGAAAAGGAAGATTACAAGATGGAGGAGTTTCAAGTTTAACAAAAAGTGGTTGGGTCTTGGACGTGGATGGGGAAAACTCAAGAGGAACATAGGTTCCTCCTTCTTTGGTCACAAGAAATTTGAAAGAATGGGGAGAAGAAGAACCTAAGAGAGTAAAACCTTCTAGAATCTCAAGCCTAAATGAATTTACAACTTCAGGGGATGCAAGAACATCAAAATTTTCAATACTTTCTTCTTTAAGTTCAGGAGAAAGAGATGAACATTCTACAAAGAAATCTCCTAGTTTAGTCTTTACATGAATTTCAACAATAAGCACATGAGAAAAATGAGAAATAACAACTGGAGTATGGAAAGCAGAGTCAAGTAAATTTCCAGAAGTACCTAAGCATTTGGAAGAGGAATCTCCTTGCATAAATTTTCCCTTCTTCAAGATCTTTTCTGGATTAGGTTCAATTGCAGCCAAAGGTGAATGTGGATTCAACCTTATGTGTCTACCTTTGGGAGCCACAACTGAAATTTGGAGTCACCAGGTTCAATCTGCAGTCTACTGTTCACCGATTACTATGCACCATCAAAATCAATATTTTTTCTTGTCGTACAACCCATGGAAATGTCTTCAATCCGTTCCCAGGAAATGACGCCAAAAATGTTAGCACTGAGAGTTACACTTAGACTGATATAAATGTAAGCCCAATACCCATCAAAGTGTGGAAGATAAAAGTTTATGATAAATGGCAAATGGATGGAAAACTCGGAAAAAATGTCAATAATAGCTTACTTCATACAATATGCACCAGGAAATAAGGATTTGAATAACTTTGATCAAGGTTTTAGGAAATAAGATGAGTAGGTGGAAGACTTAATAAGAAAATGTAATATGCCTATCATCTACATCAGGTAGTATGACACACATATAAGGAAGAACTATCTGAAATAAGAACTTCTCATAATCAAAGAGGAAAATTATGATATATTTGCAAAAATATCACAACAGATCTTCTATTGCAACAAAGCTACAATTCAGTCAAATGAATCATTCTCAAAATTAGAAAGCAACAAGATGGTAAGGAACATAATTGATTTCCATTATTCAAAGGATCTTAGGTCTGATACATACAATAGGAAGTACCATATGCTACATAGACAATGTCAAAAAATATGAGTCTCTTTCACTCGATTTGAACCTTCCTTCAGTCTTACAATGCCTATCTTATAGCCTAGACTATCATTGAAAACTTTACAATTCGAATAAAAAATCCTGCATAGGATTCATATGCCTAAAGTTGGTGTGACTACAACTGTACAACATAAATAAAATAGAATGCTAAAATTCAGGCTAATGTTGGCAACATTTGCAACATCTTCTTTGTGGCTGATGAAGTGTCCCTTTGAGCACATATTCCTTTGGCAGGTGGCCTCCTAGCTCACAACTGACCCTTAGACAACTAGTATGCATCCATATTAACACCTGACAGCTGTTCCTCCCTTCAAAAACTCCAAAACATGAGTTCACAGTGCCTGTCTCTATCACTTAGTTCGCAACGCCAGACGTTGCGAACTATCCTGTAGTGGCTCATTTCATTTGATAGTCTCAAAACATTCCAAAAACTATCTATAGTGCCCCAAAATGTTGTAACAACTTATAATCTTGGTACATGACTAGAAGAGAACATCCTAGTAGCTAAACATGGTTTATAAAGCATAACCATCCTCAAAAATGCAAAATTCATAAAACATGAAACTTGTCAAAAATTGGTATTGGTTAAGGAGGTTCAACTTCTTCATTTTTTAACTCTTTAGCTTCTCCTAGTAGCAACCTTAGCTAACATGTCCATATTTCTCTTGGAAAACTCTTCTTTAAAAGGGTATAGTTTTGGCTTCAACGTTCTGATCTGAGCTTAATGAGATCTGTTTTGTCTGTAGATATTTCTGAGCTGCTTATGGAGGGGCATAAATCTTTGGGCTATAAATCTGGCTTTGTCAATAGTTTCATGGTACATTCCCATCATCCCCTTAAGTTTCTTCATATAGCAAGAGTCTTAACTTTTCAATTTATCAACCTCAGCCCTTGCTTCTTTAAGTTATCTTTTGAGCCTCTTGAAAGTGGGATTGCTTTCCTCTTGAGGAGTAGTGATATCAATAATTTCAATGGGATGTTCATGAGATTTATATTTACCCTTCCTTTGCGATGAAGTTTCTGCTACATCACTTTTAACAAAAACATTTTGCTTGGCTGCTACTCTAGTAAAAGGCCTTCTGGGCTTGATCTTTCCTACAACAATAGGTGAAGGGAACATACACTTTATTCCTCTCAGGCCTGTGGATTTTCTTGAAGGAACCTCCATAGGAATGGGCTTTACCATGGGTGAAACTTCCCTATGTGAAGGTTGTGAAGGCCCTCTTGCCTCTATTTCATTTGTGGCACTGTTATATGTATCAGTCATAGCATCACCTCTTTTCTTCTTGCTAACATCTGGACACACAATATTATCCACAAGAGTAAGGCTTTGTATCTTAAACTGTGGAGTGAGGGAAACATTTAGCTGAAAGTGTGATGCAGTGAGGAATGTTTCCCAATCAATGTTTATCTTTCTTAACTCTTCCATCACCAACATTTTAATAAGGCCATAGTGAAAGACACTTGTGTCTACTTGCTTAGATTTTTCTTGAACTCTATCAACCATCTTACCAATGCTTCTAAAGAGGTAAAAAGGGAGATTCATTGCTTCTTTCCCTATAAAGTGTAATAACAACCTGATGTGATATTGATAAACCATGTTAAATATTACCTCATAGGTAAAATAACTTGGAATAAACTTCAACATTTTATCAAAACCTTCAAGCATATGGTTTCTAGGGACCCCTTTGGATAAGTTTTCCTCACGATACTCTAGTTTGAAAAATTCCTTGGAGAAAGCAAGATTTAATGTCATAGACTTGAACCATTTTTCTCCAGTATTGGGTATCTCTGTTGCAATTGAGATGGACAACTCCAAAACTTCAAATTCTAACATTCCTACCTTGGTTTTGGTCCCATTGAAATTGAGTGCAAATTCCCTAGCTACCTCTGGATGCCCGCTCTGCAGCTTTTGAGAGAAATTGATGCAACCTACTCTCTGAAAGGCCTATTTGATCAAAGCTTCTGAATCAAGCAGTTACATGTCACAGGGATCTGTTCTTACTATTTCACCTCCCTTATGAGTCTTCTTGTGTTGTGGGTTGTCCATAATTTTTTCTTGAAGAAAGCCTTTCTGCAATATTTAATGACCGCTAGATGTGTGAAACAAGGAATATAGAAGATTAGGGTTTTGATGACAATTTTTTTTCCAATAGGCTAACCTTTTACAGAGATTCTACAAACTTCAGTTTATACACATCCAGGAATGAGATAAGCATTCTTCAAAAGTAAAAGCTACGGAAAAGACACTTAAAGTTATAACGAAAGGAGACACAGATAAGACTCTGCAAAACATGTTTTTATCAACATCAAAAAATGGATTAACAACATCACTACACCTGCAATTATAAGTATGCTCCCACAAATGATCAATTGTGCACTACAAAATGGATAGGGATATAATTAAATCTGTTAAGGTTTCAGTTTTAGAAATATGCAGAGGACGAGGTTTTAACAATGATGGAATAGAGGGTTCGTAGCGCAGTTTGTAGTGCCCTGTTTTCCAGCGCTCTGTGAGCCAGTTCACAGTGCTAGGTGAAAATGATGGGAACACATAAATTTTGAGGAGGAGGAAAAATGAATAAGGTTAGAAGGTGGTCAGGTTTAATAGGCACAATTCAAAGCATATTTTAAGTGAATTTTGCAAACCTATAGCAAGGTAGTGACAATTCGCAGCGCCAAAAGGAAAAATAATGAAAATCCCTTTCTCAACCTTCAAACAAGATGAAAACTCTCATGGAGTACCTGGTGGTCCTGAGTTTGATGCTGGTGTATTTGAATTTGCACAAGGGTGTTTGCAAGTAGTCCAACCTCCAACCCTCCTCTTCATCTAGTCCGCAACACTAGTTCGCAGCGCCTGTCTATCGATGCACAACGCCTGATTCAAACAAGAATTGCATACTTCGAAGAGACTATTAGGAGATCCAATGACATGAAATTCTTTGGTACGATCCATAAATGAAATCATGGTAAATAAATGCATGAAGTACTTTGAGTACGCTGCAAACTCTCCTAATGAGTTGGCAACACATAGATCGAATATGATTTGATAGCTAAACGGATAGAAGGTGACAAAAGGAGGATCTTGTGTACAACATGGAGGTATGACATGTCAAGGTGATGATGAAGAGTTCAAAGATGTGACCTATGAGGGTTTATTCAACTTGTCATGATAAAAAACACATAACCCAAAGACTCTAGACCAAGGCAAAACTAACTTCATCTTACTCAAATCAAAATTTGAGTTATGAATATAGCAAGAAGACATAAAATCCTATAACTTATGAGACCCTATGACTCAAAAAACAAAACTGGCATGATTTTTTGACCCTTACAAATCTATGTGTTAACAACATGTAGAAAGAAAAAGGGGCTTTCAATGTCGAACGCCGAATTCCCATCTAGCCTGTGTGTTAGATGAGGCTCGAGTCCCACCATTGAATTGGATGGTAGATGGACCCTCTCC
>JZKD02S2182734.1:30863-41449 GCA_000966675.3 Picea glauca
TCCTTAAACTTTTCGTTTAAACCATTTAATGTGATTTTGAACATAGTTTGGGAGTGGCGGAGGAGGATGGGGAGGAGAGGAAGCCCTAGGCAAGCCCTGCTCCCCCATGGCTGCGGCAAATCTAACAACGGAGCTGCAGAGCTATTTGATCAGAATATCGCTTCATGAGAACTCAGTATGTCCCAGTACTTGTTTTACTTTCTCCTTCGAATTTGTGTTGTTATTCCACTTGTTGTTACTCGTTATTACCGAGCTGCAACTCGCTATAATTAATTAAATCATTCTAATTGATTAATCCCTAAAATAATTAGTTGAATTAATTAATTGATTTAGTCGAATTAATTAATTATAATTTAAACAACTAATTATAATTTTAATAGATTTAATTAAAACAATTAATTATTTTAAAATAATTGATTATACTTTACATTAAATAAATAAATTTTTAAAACAATTAATTATTTTAAAACAAATAAATTTTTAAAACAATTAATTATTTAAAAAAAATTGATTATAATTTACATTAAATAAATTTTTAAAACGAACACACAAAAAAAATAATAAAAAAATATTTAAAAATTTTAATAAAAAAAAAAAAACCGAAATAAAAAAAGAAAAGAAAAAAAAGAAAAAAAGAAAAAAGTGTGGGTACGCATGGATTCCACGTGCCCGCCTTGCTTCCTCCAGCGCCCCCCCTATCTAAACCCTAACCTTCATCCCCGTAACCCTAATCTTCTCCCTGGTGGTTTGGCGCAGGCGCTAGCTTGGGAACAAGAGGGCGTCATCCCGTGGCTCCTTCCTCATACGAATTTGTGCAAACTCTAGGGCGTTGGTCCTGTGTATGGTGGTGGCGCTTGGGAATTTAATGCAAGAGAAAATCCCTCTTCCAGGCTCCTGTCTTGGTCATGGCTTGTTTGACTCGGCGCTGGTGTTGGCTCATAGGTTGAGCTTGGTAGTTGTGTGGCTTGTTTGAATCCGCGCTGAGCGTAAACACAATGCTCTTCGTGAGCTACCTTCCACTTGACTTAAAGCATACTGTTTAATGTTTACTGACTGTGTCTACCCACCGATATTTCTATTGGGCATTTTTTTTCCCCATCTTCTGTTATTTTCTCTTCATATTTTTTTATTTTGTGTGTTAATCTCGTGATTAAAGCCCTTAAATGAGTTATCTTATTATTTTTGTTGGCACTAAAGGGCGTTTCACTTTGATACTTCTGTGATGCTTTGATATTGAGAATGCTGGACAGTCCTGGATTGCACGGTTTATGGGTTTGAGAATGCTGGACTGTTCATGTTTTTTTTTTTTAGTGTTGCGTTCGTGGTTTTCTCCCAAAATGGTCACCAAATGTGGGGCATGATACTATGGACTAGAAGGAGATGCCAATGCATTACTGCAAAGGACAAGACGCTCACCGTGTTTGCCAAGAAAGGATGAGATGCATTATTGCAAAGGACAAGATGGTTGTTATTTCATGACTAAATCACTTGGTAACCAGCGATTTTCTAGTCAAACTCCATCACTACTAAAATACAACTAGAAGGACAGGGTGCTCACCATATTTTCAAGAAGAGGAAGGTGCTCAATATACAGGATATGGACCACCACAAAAAACATTAAGTAAACAGAAACCGACGAAATGTGAATGAGCAAACGACAACGACTATCGGCAAGTGGGTGTCCACCTCACCAGCACGTTCTCCACTTTGGTAGATAGGTGTCTTATCAAAAGGAAGAAACCGCGTAGAGTTTAGCATGAACTACTCATGCAAAGGACAAAATGCTCGCCAAATGTGGGGCATGATACTATGGACCAGAATGATATGTCAATGCATTATTGCAAAGGACAAGAGTCTCACTGTGTTTGCAAGGGAAGCATTAGATGCATTATTGCAAAAGGACAAGACTCTCACCGTGTTTGCAGGCAAGCATTATCCACCATGCTCACCGTGTGGACTTGGGAGTTCGAGTTCTCACTCGTTAAACTTATGAGTGAACCCAATAATCTCTGCAGCATTGAAAAGATCCTTTCTCCACTTTTCAATAGTAGTGGACTTGTAACGCGGTTGACCGTCATGTGGTATCTTCTTTTCGTGTTCGTTTAAGGCTAGACCATAGATTCTTTTGTCCTTCTCATGTGTCCACTTAAGATCAACAACCTTGACCTTGTAAAACATGAGAATGATTGGAGACTTGGTCTCTAACATGAGGTGTAGTTCCTCCAAACAACATTTTGACTCTGCATATCTAGAAGAGAAAATAGCTACATGGACAGAGGTGGATGAAATAGCTCCCTTTATTTGAGGTTCAAGCTCTTGTCCCTTCTCCAGTTCCTGGTTATCTATGAAAACTTGCAATCCATAGGAAATAAGCCTACGGTAGAGATGACTGGCGAAGGTCATTTTAACATCGGGTCCACGATGATTTATAAAAACATCTTGACACCGGCAGAGCGAGAGGTGGAGGTTGAAGCAACCATTGCCAATGGAAAAATAAAAAATAGAAATGGGAAGGCTTTGGATCGTCGATGCGATCAATACAAAGTGCGAGGGAGGATATCGGCTACTAGTTTGGGAAGTGCGCATAAATTTTGGTGAACAATGTATATGGGAATGGTGTGCAAAGATATATAGACGCATTAATCCTTCACCCTTAGTTAATAATAAAATCATTTTTTGTTCACTCATTTAGTTTCAAYGCGTTGGCCGATCCGACCAGTCAAGATTCTCAATACATAAATTGACACACTTCTAATACATAAATTGACACGCGTAGAAGTGAACAGACAAATGGCCACATGGACCACCACAGGAAACATCAGGCCAATTACACGAAATGTCAATGAGCAAATAACATCGACTATCGGCAAGGGGCACGTTCTCCGATTTTAGTAAACTAGCATAGTCACTCAAAACCRTGGCTGATGAACRTCGAAAGGCGATGCCAAAGCTTCTTCCCGCAGGTTAATGGCCGGAACCCTAAACACTCTCTATAGGTTATAATAAGCCTTTGATTATCTKCCCTGAGTCCACRACAATGGCCTTCCCCACCACACTATTATAGTCTTCCACCCTCAGCCATAAAYRCACGGACACAACRGACATCCAGAAAATGAAACATGCGGACAACAAGAAAATGAAAGGCGTGGAYAGAAAATGAAACGCACAGTCAGAAAATGAAATGCACAACTAGAAAATGAGCATCTACAACCAACACAACGAKCATGCTAAATCCAAAGTTTAATCATTTAAATGTGGCAATCATATAGTGCTATAGTGATTTCTTAATATGATTAGGTAAATGTTAAAAGGTAAAAGGATGCATTCAAAAATACAARGAAGTTATGAAGAGGAAATCACATTCATAGATTTGGGAGGACGACTAAAAATATGCCAACATCTTCAATTGTTAGCCATCAAATTAGAATTTTAGAATAAAAGGTAATTAATTGTGCTCATTGTCAATAGGTATACACCTTTCCGATTAAAAGGTAATTAATTGTGCTCATTGTCAATAGGTATACACATTTCCGCGTACTAAATGACTTTTTTTCCACGGGGAAAGTTTCTCGTTTATATTCAACAATATATAAAGTTTTATAGAGCAACAAATATAATGCCCGCAAATAGTGACTGATAATAAACTATGTCTGCTATAGGTAGCATGTATCCTATCAAGGAAATAGTGAATTTGTCATGCAGACAGTCAAAAAACGAAACAGATCTGTCTGCCATTATCTTGCTCTGTTACATTATTTTCCCAGCCTGATAATACTTTGCGCATTTAATTGCCTTTCTTGTAATCTGTTCCATGGTATTTCCAAGAAGCCCGAATGAAATGTATCCAATACAGTTTCTCTTTTGCTCATGATCTTTTGTCTGCCATGATCTTGCTTTGTTTCATTTTTCCAGCCTGACATAACTTTGCATTTTTATTTGCCTTTCTTATTTTTTTTCCATGGTATCTCCAAGAAGCCCGAATGTACTGTAACCAATACAGAGGCTCTTTTGCCAATGGATTTTCGGTGGCCTGGTTCCAACCACTTCAGACTTTGAGTTGAATTGGTGGACCCTCATTTCCATCCTCCCATTGGGCAAAGGTGATGAGACCAGGAGACCGGGTTAGAGCCTGTTTTGATAGCTGGTCCGCAGTTGAGTTTTCTTCCCTGTAGATGTGAGAGGCAGAGAAGATCTTGAAGAATCTTTTTGCTTCCATGGTTCTCTCTTTCCAGCATTCCAGAGCTGCTGATCGGAGCTCAGCCTTTTCATTTATCCAGTCGATAATGACTTTGGAGTCTCCGAGAAGTAGCTGGACTTCGATGTTCAACCTTCGAGCCAGGATGAGGGAAGCCCATGCCCCCAGTGGTTCAGCTTTGGTGTTGATTCCTTGTCCTCGGTTGAGCGTCCATCATGGGAGGCCTCTATTTGGTGAAGTCGGATGGACTTGTCTAAGAGGTAAAAGGTCGCAGCTTGATCTCGTCCTACCCTTTCAGATGCGTTCCTCTTTTTACAATATGCTGTTTTTTCCCCAAGTCCATATATCCAATCACAAGGTTTGTAGGACTGTGGCTCCCCCCCAATCCAGTGCCTTCATTTTCACACCAGCCGTTCATCCAATCCGATGTCTTCATTTTCGAACCAGTCGTTCACCCAATCCAGTGTCTTCATTTTCGAACCAGTGCAGACAAAAGGACTATGGTTGAAGCTTCACGTACTAAATGACTTATCAAAAAGACAAAACCATGTAAAATTTAGCATGGACTATACCAAAGGAAAAAACGGTCACCAAATGTGGGGCATGATACTATGGACTAGAAGGAGATGCCAATGCATTACTGCAAAGGACAATACGCTCACCGTGTTTGCCGGGAAAGGATGAGATGCATTATTGCAAAGGACAAGATGGTTGTTATTTCATGACTAAATCACTTGGTAACCAACGATTTTCTAGTCAAACTCCATCACTACTAAAATACAACTAGCAGGATAGGGTGCTCACCATATTTTCAAGAAGAGGAAGGTGCTCAATATACAGGATATGGACCACCACAGAAAACATTAAGTAAACAGAAACCGACGAAATGTGAATGAGCAAACGACAACGATTATCGACAAGTGGCTGTCCACCTCACCAACACGTTCTCCACTTTGGTAGATAGGTGTCTTATCAAAAGGAAGAAACCGCATAGAGTTTAGCATGAACTACTCATGCAAAGGACAAAACGCTCGCCAAATGTGGGGCATGATACTATGGACCAGAATGATATGTCAATGCATTATTGCAAAGGACAAGAGTCTCACCGTGTTTGCAAGGGAAGCATTAGATGCATTATTGCAAAAGGAMAAGACTCTCATCGTGTTTGCAGGCAAGCATTATCCACCATGCTCACCGTGTGGAGTAGGCCTAGAATTTGACGTCCCACAGGACGTTTTTTTGGTTTTTAGACGTATTTGACACTGGCTAATAAAATTTACATGTCATCACTGACTGGCATGAGAATTATCTACCTGTCCGTTTGACATGTGACCGCCTTCAATGCCCATCAAAAACTCTAGTGGGTATACAGGCTAGGTAGTAGGGCTAGCCTGCTAGGTAGTAGGGGTCACGACGTGGAAGGCTAGAAGCTGGGTTAACCACCTAGTTATACTTATTCTCTTGCAGCTGTGAACAATTATTATCCTATTATGTGAGCTTTTGGATGGACCGGCTCGGACAAGGTTTTAACAAGGGATAGGAACGGGGACGCTGGTACTGGAGTAACAAGGGATAGACATTGGTGATCATGGCGAATCAGCGATACATTGTTACTGGTCAACTAGGGGCTACTTCTGGGCTGGCTGGTTCTGGCAGGCTTTGTATGAAACCAACTTTGATGACATTGATACAAGTGTAATTTATGGTTGTTACGATATGGATACGCATGGGATGGTATCTACTATGAAGGCATAAATATTATAGCGATACATTATTATTCTGACAACGATAATTGGGACTGAAACATAGTGACTGGATGATGGGCGTATGGTAGGGTACGCATTGATAGATTACACATGAAAGGGGTTTGAATGGAAAAATGCTATGGTGTGAAGGATGCGTGGGCTAGGTAGTAGGGGTCACGACGTGGAAGGCTGGAATTTGGGTTAGGCGGAAGGCTGCAGACTCCATATCACAGACTTTATGTTTGACATTGAATATCATGACCGTGCAACCGTAGAAGTAGTTGTAGGAAATAAATTACTCAGCTCCCCGCACTTGCGTGTCAGCTGGAGCCTGTTTAATTGATTATTGTAGTCTCCTGTTTAATTGATTATTCAAAATTTGGAGTCTAGATCCATCTTCACCGTTCGGAGGCTGGAGCTTGGAGCATTCGAGCTCCTCCTCTGGTCACAACATTTCTTTCCCGCACCCGCCAGCACCAGGGTGAAATTTTTATGGGTTTATAGTTTGTTGGGGGCGGTCGCTGAGGGAAACCCATTCTCCCGAGTCCCGGGGAAGGAAATTCCAGGCCTGCTCGGCGAATCGTATCCAGCGGCCCGCCACACAGGAAAATCAGTTTTCAACAATGGATTGATAGGAGTAAATGGAATTCTCGAATCTATGATCGCGTCACTGGTAACTTGGTAAGTTTTACTGTCTTTTCTTATTGTTGTGGGCTTCCCCTTGTCCTTTTTTTAAGAGTGTCTAGGTGTTGGGGTGGCGTGGATGCGATGTTGGCAAGCTAATCAGTTTTTTACTATCTTTTTAGTACTTTGTTGGCTTCCCCCTCCTTTTTTTACCGTTAGTGAGTGCCTGAGGTGTGGTAGTGAGTGTCTGGGGCGTGGATGTGAAGCTCATCAGTGTAGCCTATAGCCTGTAGGTGTTAAAATTTATTCCCTCCTTCACGCCCTCTTTTGGCAATTAACCATCTTGATTCCAACTTGTGTCATTTAATTACGTCTATGCCCTCTTTTGGCAATTCACCATATTGATGCCAAACTACTTGTAAGAACTATGCGGCAATGGTTATTGAATTTTTGTTTTCCATGAGATTTCAAACCGCCCGTGGTCCACCTTTCTACCATTTATTATTAATCCTTATTGTCCTGCGTATTCTCTCTACATTAATTTAACCTGTCATAACCCGCATCCGTCATTCTTTCTGCATCAATTTAACCCACCTTCTTCATGTACTCTGTCTTTTTACTGATTTAACGTGCCATCAGTTTAGCACGCCAGCGTCATTAGTTTACCTGCCTGGTTTCGTCATCATTTTACCCGCCTGTATTTCATAGAATGGTTATTGAATTTTTTTTTTTTTTTTGTAATTAATTTAGTTATTTCATTACATGGTTATTCAATTTGGTCTCCCATGAGCCTGTCTTACGCCGGCTCCCAGCCTCCTAGTCTATGCCATGTTACATTTTTTAAAACTCGCACAACCATAAAATTATCACTGGTCAAAATCATAGGATATAACAATAAAAGGAAATAGTAGTTTAAATTAATAACTAGGCAGGGGCACAATAGTGAGGTTGATGACACTTGGACAATGTTAGTTGAGGGAGTAAATGGACACCCAAATTACAAATTCCAATGCTCCAGCCCAGGTCTTCTAAAATTTACACAATATACAAAATATTTTGACATTTATGATTTTGGGTAAAACATGAAGTGACAGACATGAAAATAATTTAACCGTCATCAATTTTTGTCTTGACAGGCTGGGTAAATTTGAAATTCCAGGCCTGGTTGGAGTCCACGCTATAATGTCGGCAGCGCACACTCCCACTTTTTACCACGTGTACATATAGTCGTTCCAAATACTTGCTTACCTAACAACTCACCCTTTGGCACAGGAATCGAGTCAATTAAACACATTTAATATTGACAGGAAATCTTAAATATTAAAAAAATATTGTGATATCTTTATTTATTTAAATAAACATCAATTGAGAACAAGTTGATTTGAAAGTCATAACATGAGNAAGACTCTCATCGTGTTTGCAGGCAAGCATTATCCACCATGCTCACCGTGTGGAGTAGGCCTAGAATTTGACGTCCCACAGGACGTTTTTTTGGTTTTTAGACGTATTTGACACTGGCTAATAAAATTTACATGTCATCACTGACTGGCATGAGAATTATCTACCTGTCCGTTTGACATGTGACCGCCTTCAATGCCCATCAAAAACTCTAGTGGGTATACAGGCTAGGTAGTAGGGCTAGCCTGCTAGGTAGTAGGGGTCACGACGTGGAAGGCTAGAAGCTGGGTTAACCACCTAGTTATACTTATTCTCTTGCAGCTGTGAACAATTATTATCCTATTATGTGAGCTTTTGGATGGACCGGCTCGGACAAGGTTTTAACAAGGGATAGGAACGGGGACGCTGGTACTGGAGTAACAAGGGATAGACATTGGTGATCATGGCGAATCAGCGATACATTGTTACTGGTCAACTAGGGGCTACTTCTGGGCTGGCTGGTTCTGGCAGGCTTTGTATGAAACCAACTTTGATGACATTGATACAAGTGTAATTTATGGTTGTTACGATATGGATACGCATGGGATGGTATCTACTATGAAGGCATAAATATTATAGCGATACATTATTATTCTGACAACGATAATTGGGACTGAAACATAGTGACTGGATGATGGGCGTATGGTAGGGTATGCATTGATAGATTACACATGAAAGGGGTTTGAATGGAAAAATGCTATGGTGTGAAGGATGCGTGGGCTAGGTAGTAGGGGTCACGACGTGGAAGGCTGGAAGTTGGGTTAGGTGGAAGGCTGCAGACTTCATATCACAGACTTTATGTTTGACATTGAATATCATGACCGTGCAACCGTAGAAGTAGTTGTAGGAAATAAATTACTCATCTCCCCGCACTTGCGTGTCAGCTGGAGCCTGTTTAATTGATTATTGTAGTCTCCTGTTTAATTGATTATTCAAAATTTGGAGTCTAGATCCATCTTCACCGTTCGGAGGTTGGAGCTTGGAGCATTCGAGCTCCTCCTCTGGTCAAAACATTTCTTTCCCGCACCCGCCAGCACCAGGGTGAACTTTTTATGGGTTTATAGTTTGTTGGGGGCGGTCGCTGAGGGAAACCCATTCTCTCGAGTCCCGGGGAAGGAAATTCCAGGCCTGCTCGGCGAATCGTATCCAGCGGCCCGCCACACAGGAAAATCAGTTTTCAACAATGGATTGATAGGAGTAAATGGAATTCTCGAATCTATGATCGCGTCACTGGTAACTTGGTAAGTTTTACTGTATTTTCTTATTTTTGTGGGCTTCCCCTTGTCCTTTTTTTAAGAGTGTCTAGGTGTTGGGGTGGCGTGGATGCGATGTTGGCAAGCTAATCAGTTTTTTACTGTCTTTTTAGTACTTTGTTGGCTTCCCCCTCCTTTTTTTATCGTTAGTGAGTGCCTGAGGCGTGGTAGTGAGTGTCTGGGGCGTGGATGTGAAGCTCATCAGTGTAGCCTATAGCCTGTAGGTGTTAAAATTTATTCCCTCCTTCACGCCCTCTTTTGGCAATTCACCATCTTGATTCCAACTTGTGTCATTTAATTACGTCTATGCCCTCTTTTGGCAATTCACCATATTGATGCCAAACTACTTGTAAGAACTATGTGGCAATGGTTATTGAATTTTTGTTTTCCATGAGATTTCAAACCGCCCGTGGTCCACCTTTCTACCATTTATTATTAATCCTTATTGTCTTGCGTATTCTCTCTACATTAATTTAACCTGTCATAACCCGCATCCGTCATTCTTTCTGCATCAATTTAACCCACCTTCTTCATGTACTCTGTCTTTTCACTGATTTAACGTGCCATCAGTTTAGTACGCCTGCGTCATTAGTTTACCTGCCTGGTTTCGTCATCATTTTACCTGCCTGTATTTCATAGAATGTTTATTGAATTTATTTATTTTTTTCTGTAATTAATTTAGTTATTTCATTACATGGTTATTCAATTTGGTCTCCCATGAGCCTGTCTTACGCCGGCTCCCAGCCTCCCAGTCTATGCCATGTTACATTTTTTAAAACTCGCACAACCATAAAATTATCGCTGGTCAAAATCATAGGATATAACAATAAAAGGAAATAGTAGTTTAAATCAATAACTAGGCAGGGGCACAATAGTGAGGTTGATGACACTTGGACAATGTTAGTTGAGGGAGTAAATGGACACCCAAATTACAAATTCCAATGCTCCAGCCCGGGTCTTCTAAAATTTACACAATATACAAAATATTTTGACATTTATGATTTTGGGTAAAACATGAAGTGACAGACATGAAAATAATTTAACCGTCATCAATTTTTGTCTTGACAGGCTGGGTAAATTTGAAATTCCAGGCCTGGTTGGAGTCCACGCTATAATGTCGGCAGCGCACACTCCCACTTTTTACCACGTGTACATATAGTCGTTCCAAATACTTGCTTACCTAACAACTCACCCTTTGGCACAGGAATCGAGTCAATTAAACACATTTAATATTGACAGGAAATCTTAAATATTAAAAAAATATTGTGATATCTTTATTTATTTAAATAAACATCAATTGAGAACAAGTTGATTTGAAAGTCATAACATGAG
>JZKD02S2182756.1:0-15619 GCA_000966675.3 Picea glauca
GGTTTTAGATTCGGGTAGAAGGTTAAAAGTTAAGTCTTGAGGGTCATGATCTGCGTATGAGCTTAGAGCCCTAGCTTATTAGTCCGTAGGGTAGAATACCCAACAACAATAACATTGGCTCCACAAGGGATGGAATTCCCCCTGTGGGTTTCCAAGAAGGAGTAGACTCAATGCCTTCTCCTAGGGCTATGGGCTCAGTTATTGAAACAAAAATAAATAGAGAATGATATTTACAATGACATGAAGAGCCACTCAAGGCTCAAGAAAAGTACTTTTTCAGAAAATGCCCATTGACAAGGCCACCAAAAACCTCTTCATTCTCCATATCTTATAGCTTGAAAGTGTTATTAGAGAATACCTCAGATATTTTGAAAGGGCCGACCCATAAAGCTTCAAATTTATTGTGCTTGCCTTTATCTTGTCTCAGCGCATCCCACTTAAGCACCCGATCGCCCAGTTGAAAATCCTCTTTGTTCACCTTCTTGTCGAATGCATTCTTGATCTTTAGTTGATGTTCATATGCGTTATCTACAAGCTATTCTCAAGTCTACTGCACTTCAAACAACTATTGAATCCTCCAGATCATATGATATGGCTCCCCTTGATAATCCTGGAAGAATTTCACCACATGTAATGCAATTTGAGAAGGAAAAATTTCCTCACCTACATATACTAGCTGGAAAGGGGAAATTCCCAAGAATGTTTTCACTGTCACTCTGTCAACCCATAGAGAAAATTTGAGTTTCGAATCCCATGATTTTTTGTTATCCTCTAACAACTTTTTAATAATCTTTATAATTCTTTTGTTTGAGGATTCTGCAAGCCTATTTCCCTGTGGATAGTAAGGGGTGGAATGAGTCAAAGTGATCCCAAGCTGTTCACAGAACTGAATTAAAGGTTCAGCCTTGAATGATGCAGCATTGTCAGTGACGATTCTATCAGGACACCTAAACCTTGCTATGATGTCTTCCAGAAAACCAATGATCACTTTATGTGAAGCGTTCCTTATGGGAATAGATTCGATCCATTTAGTAAAGTAATCTGTAGCAGTCAATATCCATCTATGTTGACCACTATAAGTGGGATGGATTTCCCCAATAAAATCTAGGTCCCACTATTGAAATGGTCTTGAGGATGCCACATGTTTCAATGGAAAAGACTTAAGCTGTTGTTTTCTGGAAAACTTCTGACATTTAGCACATGCCTTGATCTTAGCGCAAACATCCATGAACAAACTGGGCTAGAAGTAACCAGCTCTGAGGATCTTGTATGCCGTGGTTATCCAATAATGATGCCCCCCACATAAACTATCATGAAAATCATACATAATCTTTTGGGCTTCTTGGGGATTTAGAAATATGAAAATAACTCCCAATGGATCCTTCCAATACAAAATTTGATCAACAAAGAAATTCTTTATTGATTTGAGTTTTAAGGCCCTCGCCTGGTTTCTTTCCATACCACTTGGGGGCTGTAAATTTTGCAGAAAAAATATAATGTCTTTGTACCAACTACAATCTTCCAATGTAGAAATGACTTGAGGGCCTTTATCATTCATCTCATCCTGTTGATTTTATGAACATGAGTGAATGAAATTCACCCCCAATGCTGAGCAATTTGATTTAGCGAAAATCTTGGCAAAACCCTAACCTTCTACCAATTTTGTGGGCCTAATCTCCAAATCAAATTCAAGTAGTTTAGAAATCCACTTGGTTCTTTTTCCATCTATATTAGGTTGAATAAGAGTTTCCTTTATAGCAGCTAATGGGACATAAGTAATAACTCTTGAATGTAGAACATAAACTCTGAAGGACTTAAGAGCTTTAACCAATGCATAGGCTTGTTTGTCCATAATGTCATACTTTAGTTCTACATCTCTCAATGCCCTACTAAAAAAGGAAATGGGATTCTCTAAGACTTCAACATTCTTCTGTAATAAGATTGTTGCTACTGTATCAAAAGAAGCAAAAGAAAAAATAAGAAAGTCCTTGGAGTAGTTGGGGCTGAAAAGAACTGGGGCTTCTGTCAAGGCTTTCTTTATTTGATCAAAAGAATGACGGGCCTCAACATTCCTTTTGATTTCACTATCCTTCCTCGGCATGGCTGTGATATAATTGACTAACTCAGCAAAATTTGACACAAATCTTCTCAAAAAGTTGATTTTTCCTAGAAAAGATTGTACCTCTTTTTTAGATCTAGGGAGTGACAAAGTTTGTATAGCCTCAACCCTGTTAGAATCAATCCTTACTCCTTCAACTGACATGATATGCCCCAATAATTTTCCTTCTTTCATGGCAAACAATGATTATTTTGGATTCAAAGAGAGGCCAAATTTCCTGCATTTCAAGAAAACCTTTCTTAAATGATCACAATGTTCCTTATCAGATTGAGAATACACAGTTATGTCATCCAAATAGACAAAAAAAAAACTTATGCTTTTCTCCAATAAATGTTATGTCCATAGGTTGCTGAAAAGTTTCCCCTGTGTTCACATACCAAAGGGAATCTTGGCGTACATAAATGTCCCCCGGGGAGTGGTGAAGGCCATCTTCTCCCTGTCTTCTAGCAAAATAGATACTTGATTGTATCCAGAAAATCCATCGACCATAGACATTCTAGTTTCTCCTATCACCTTATGTAATATGTGCTCCATCTTGGGTAAAGGATAATTATCCTTCTTTGAGCTTCTATTCAGATTTCAGAAATAAACACAAAGTTTGATTTCCCCATTATTTTTTCTTACTAGGACCAAATTGGCTACCCATTCGGAATACCTCAAAGGAATGATAATTTTTTCATCTAAAAGCTTCTTAACTTATTTTTCCATGACAAGCAACAAAATAGGATTGATTTGCCTCAATTTTTTCCTGAAAGGTTTGGTGTTTTATTTTAATGGGATCTTGTGCTCTATTATGCTTGTGTCATAAGTTCTGAGATCTTCATAAGTCCAAGCGAATACATCAACAAATTATTTCAACAACTTAGTGTATTATGCCCTTTTCCTTTTTGATAGGCTGCTTGACAATTTGACATATTTTGGATCCTTTTCAGTGCCCACATTGCACTCAGTGATATCAACATCATTAGTGGATAGCTTCCCTTTCAATGCCACATTATTCCCATCAAATAATATTTCCAAAGGAACTATTCCCTTTGGTATATGATTGCTAGGCAGCTGCACAATATGATGATTAGCAAATTTATTGAGGAAAACATTAGCATGAGGAGTGATTTCTGGATCATGATTGTTATCGGACAAATCACTAGCTTCGGACACTAACAGATCTCCCTA
Source organism: Picea glauca (assembly GCA_000966675.3). Taxonomy (NCBI): domain Eukaryota; kingdom Viridiplantae; phylum Streptophyta; class Pinopsida; order Pinales; family Pinaceae; genus Picea; species Picea glauca. The sequence continues at coordinate 3,293 of JZKD02S2182756.1, forward strand.
GATCCACCTGGATCTAGAACAAAAAAAGACAGGACACGACTCTTTCCCTAAGTTGTAATAATTGAATCTAATAATAGGAAGGAATAAGTGACATACCTTTATATCACTTCCTTGAGTCTCTGTTGTTCCCGCTTCACTCCAGGAATCTCGTGAAGTCAAGTACAAGACAACACAAACCAACCAAGTTGAATATAGAAAAGTATATTCAATGTCAACCTATGCATATGATCAAGGAATTACACAATAAAGTAAGAGTGACTTTATGGGAAAGGGACATGTCGTTGTATCATATTAATTGAAAGTAGAAGATACAACCTAATCACCTTGATGTTGCAAGCTTCCTTTCCATGACCTTTGGTTCCAACACACACACTTTATTTGTACTTGCATGAAGAAGATCCAATTCCTCTTGATAGACCAAATAGAGCCTTCAAGCTTCTGTCCAAGCAGGGTTCTTCACACAATTCTTTCACCAATTCTTCATTCAATCTTGCTTAACCTTTTCCATGAGAAACCTTTCAATATATAGGAGAAGGATATATGGTTACATGGATGAGGATGATCCCATCAAATCTGAGAAGTCAGTAGAATAACAACCATGCAAATGCCAACTCATTTTCTAGAAGATTCCCTTCTAGAACCCTCGAGACCTATTCTCCTTTCCAAGCTTAAAAACAGGTTCGCACCCTATGTATGGAGTAGACTGCGAGAAGTTTGCACCCTAAGTGTGGGTGGCCTATGAGAATGAGGGATTCTTGCACCCTAGACCATAGGCATCCTGGGAACTCATCTTAAAAATATGTTTTTAGAAGAAGACAAGAGCTACTTTTCTCAGGAAAAAAGTCCTTGTTGGGAGCCTGAATACATCATTATTGAGACATCACCCAAGTGACCAAAATCATGTGTAACAGAATGCCCCCCAAAGTATGAGGCCATAATCTATGAAAACCAAAATACTTTGTAAACTACGTGTGTGTGTCAGAAACCAGGAGCACACCTAATCGAAAACCTGCAAACAACCAAGCATCTGCAGAATATAATACCGGTTCTAAGGTAGGCATTCCCATACTTAGATCACAGATGGATGACATCATGAATGTGGGTCATGGCCACCAATCATACACTGTGGATCCATGCAATCAAAATACTGCATAGCCACCAGGAATACACTGTGGATCTATGCGAGAAGAATTAAATTAAGATGACATAGCCACATGACATACAAAGTGGATATATGTGCTGATGCAAATCGTACTTACTCCATCGTAGCCTGGATCAACAAGATGAGACCTAGGGTATTCAATCCCGTCACCGAAAAGTATGAATCTATCCATGCGATTACATGTGCTGAAGTTGAACACGGTAGAAACCACTTGATTACCAGTCATTGATGAAACCATTAACAAGTGTGAGGGAAATCACCATTAATGTCAATGAATCCCAAGGTACACTAGTACAATCCAACAAATGTGAATAAATGAGACGAGGTCGAACACTCGACAGAACCTCCCAATTAGGGGTCAATAATGAAAACCCACTGTCGAAAGCGAGGAAACCTGCCATTGAGGCATGCAAGTTCCAAGGTACCAAATAATTTCTAAGTCTTGTTTCCAGATAATGAGTTGAAGTCGATAGAACAAGACTCATCATAGGAGGGCCTTGATGTATCCCCCATCAATGACATGAAATAAGTAACAGATTTTGAGGATGAAACAGAGTATGAATATAGGTTGAAATGGACACAAGGAAGGCCAACATAGTAAGAATGGAAAAATACAGACAATCGAATCAATAGGGTGTTTGGATGAACTTCTCTTGAACATATGAATGACACGACCAAGGACTTGGTAGCACTGACTCAGAGACAACCCAAGATATGACCTTGTCACAAATCGAAGGAGAGACAAATGGATTTCCCAAACCGGCTTCAAATGATGAATAGGGGGTGTCATGTTCAAGAGCGATGCTTACTRCCATTAATATGAATACGAAAACAYATCCCTTTCCMAAAATTTCCCCCACCATTTCTGGCGAGTACCTCTTTATTTTTAYGCAAGCTTGAGGAGGATAACATATGATTGTTGATGTAAGCTCATCCGTYGAATGAGTCCYTCAGAGTATGTTTAACGAACCCTAGGAAGGAGTGGTTCAGTCCCATTACAGGTCTTTCGATGTTTGTTTAAYGAGTCCAAAGATAGAAAAMTCAGGGGTTWTTCATGTTTTGAGAGTCTATAAAACACTTAAAGAGAACTCTYTCAGTTCCTTTTTCATAAAATAGTTCGACAGGACCGAAAAAGTGATAAACTATCGCCCATCRAACGTTTTTTTCAGATAGTTTTACGAGCRTGAATAGAACAAGGTCRTTCAACCATMTTTTCATTTTAATGGAGYATKAAAAGAGCTTAAAGGATACTCCTTTGYGTTCRTCATTTTCGTGTTACCATGAYGAGTACAAAAAGACASGAAAAGTATACTCGATTATGTTCTCATGTATTTTCAAGCATGAGAACGAACGAAGACTGAGCTCGASGTTTTTCTAAGAACCATAAAAAKTAGTCATACATGTGAMAAAAAGAAAAAAACATCYGTACTCCTTCACACGGACTTCAAAGTTTCTATACCTGCAGAAATTCACACTCATAGGGCTATTAGGTATTAGGTTTTATAGACAAAACAATATAAAAATCAACAAAAAATGGTAAAAAGTGAATAAATATGGGTAAAAAGGGATTTTACCATTTCATTGTGATTTTGCCAAAAACTTTGCCCAATACATCTCATTTTCCCCAAAATTTTGTTGCACAATCATCGGAGGCACAAGCGACCATTTGGAAAACCATCTCCACCAACGAGGTAAGCTCTTGATCTTCTACCTTTTACATGGTTTATTTTTAGTTTTCACTGACAATCTTAAGGGTTTTATGTCCATTTTAGGGCCATAATTTGCGCCCGAGCATTCTCGTAGGCTGACCATGTGGGACCTATGAGAATATAGGATTCTTGTAGGTGGCCTTAAGGGCAACTGTGATAATCTCGCACTGTGCTAAAAGGGCACCTGAGGGCGCTGAAAAATGAAATTTAAATTTGATTTTTGCTCATTAAAAATTATGCCAAGGTTTGAATAAGTTGTTGACCCTTCTATTGCGCCTCTTTCATCACCTTAGTGAGAAAAATAGAGGTTCTTGCAAGCTCAGTTGGGTCTGCTGAGCAGGACAGTTGCAAGGAAAAGAGTTAGGAAAAGAAATAGAAAACAACAACTAAGAATTAAACTAAGAAATGCAATAACAACTAAATTTATGAGCATAGGGACATAGAAACAAAAAGAACAATGAGACCCATGTCATMAATGATAAGGCTGATATTAGTGAAATAAAACACCGAGAAGMAAGGGGACTATGAGTCCCTTCTTCCTCCAAGGGAGGGCTCTTGGACCCCCACAGGTAAGCTCTTCTTACAACAAATAAAAATGAAAAATGGTGAAAGAAATMTTTGCTAATCCACTCAAGGGGTGAGATGGATTGCCCAATGCAATGGTGCAAATATACTCTTGGCAAGGATAGAGTCCTCAAGAGAATAATGGCAGCATAACTTTGCTTTGAATTYMTTGAAGAATGAAGTGTATCCATGGCCTTTTTATAACATTCCTTTGAGCTATTGTTCAACTRGYTTGTAGTGTGTAAAGAGGMTAATTAGGGCATTTCTAGGTCTTTGACCAGCCATCCAATCGAATATAGTCTAGATTTGAGTGTCAAATCAKCTTGGGAGCTGAACCAAAAGTGGGTGGGAGGCTGACCACTCTCATAAATGCATTGTTTCTTAGGTRCRTGGATTTTTGTGATAACAGTCACGCATCGTGCRCATATGCGCAATTTCTGCATTTYTGTTCTGYGCATGTGCGCGCGYKCTTAGTATCTTCATAGCRCCCTTCAATTTTTCACTAGTTTGTATAGTTTTTKACCCTTTATGAATGATTTGGTGTTAATTYAGGTCCATGGATGACTTCATTGCTGTTTGACGATGCTGAATTCTTGTCASYATGTGYAGACAAAATTTCAGTGATAACAKATGCCCCCTRATGGATGAGGTTAGGAGCATACGTATAGCCGAAATCCATCAATGTTTCTTCTACTGAGAGTGTTKTTGTAAGAGAGAACAATAGTGGGATCATCCAGAGTGATTYRTTGGAGGTAAAAAGGAACCGGTAGAAMCCAACCTGCCATGAGGTGTGTAAAAAAGAAAATTGTGTACAAACGAGGCGGGCATGCCCCATGCTCGTGTCATGTAACTCAAAAAAGAGGAATGAATTGTTGGTGTAGACAAMTRCAGCGCCCTTGGGGGAGGTCRTGATAAAGGCAKAAGACAATTCTATGGATGAACATACTCTGAATAGTAGGCAGTGATCACRGTAATAAGTATCACCGATTATGTGGGCATTGATAGCCCATCCAAGTGCAGAAGTCTTCGAMAAATGAAAGAATTAACCYAAAGTAAGACCCACCRTAACATGAGAAAGTRTTGACATTGAATGTTATGGGGGTCAATGATAGMAGGGAGCAATTGTGTTTCACCATGTGTCATCCGAGATCTCTCATTGGGTGGGTAATGAGAATCAAGATATTGYCGCACTTCTGGAAAACTGTGCTGATGTYGACAAAAAAAGGGGGACACGACGCCCAGAAKAAAATGGCTTTGTGAAATMTACTAGGTGAGGTTAGKAAGTGGAGGAGGTACATGGATGAAGTCAAGATGTAGGAAGACTCAATATTTCCCTTGGTTGGAGTATATGTGAGATAAAAAGTGGCCGCAACCATTCAACGAGGTCAAGTGTTAGGGGGACGAAAAGACTGGGGATAAGTTGTGCCAGAGGCAGGACAAGGTGGACAAATTCAGACGGAAGAGGTAAGTGGAATGTGGGGTACTCTGAAGATCTGGATGATGCTAGCAAGGGTGAATGAGAAGTAGTTCTCCAACCAAGGGTGACATGGGTTGCGTTTGGCCAAAAAAGGGAAGCAGGTCGCCAAAGGTGACGACAAAAAGGTAATGTAATGATTGGAAATAAAGGCACTTGTACAATAAATAACGAATAATTGGGGAGAAGTGTACAAATATAGAAACGGGTGCCCCAGTGTGATATGGTTGGCCTGGGAAGGGCATAATTTGCTCGGAAAATTGATGGAGGGTGGGGGCCCCATGGGTGGGTTTCTGTATGAGGTAGGTGAAATGAAGGGAGATTTGTAGATGGGTAAATGGATTGTGGATGAAATGGAGGGTTCATGCTACTACGGAGGTGCAACCCGACCATAGAACCATGGAGAGATAAGCTGGGAGTCCATTGGGAAAGATAGCAAAATGAGGAGAAGGAGTATGTGGTTGATTCACGACATGATGTAAGACTATTGGGACTCCCATCCCTAAAGGGTTTTGAAAAACAACATGAGTGTCAGAAGTGCAAATGTGTGTTATGAATGGGACAACTCATGTGGGTAAGAGTGCTACCAGGTGACAGTACCGAAGATGAAAAATGGAGGTGTGGGTACTGCAAAGCCAGAAATGGGGATCCTAGAGGCAAATGTTAGAGGGTGTGACTGGAAATGTAAGTGATATTCAGAGGGAATGACTACATGCTAGTGTTGAGTATATACCTGAAGGGGCTGTGTCGATGTATCATGACCAAGTACTTGCACACATGAAAACCAAATACCCGATGTGAACAATATCTGAAGATAATCGAATATATGAGAATGTATTATGTTAAGTGTGAATATGTGCATGCGTACCTGATCAGGGTATGAAAAATGGCGTCCCGGGGGCTCGGGTTGAAAAGAGGCCCAAAGACTATTGTTTGCACCCAATTCGTCACTAGGTGAGCAAATTAAGAGTGCTTACATGCCCAGTTGGGCTCTGCTAGGCATGACAGCTGTGAAAGGAAAGGTTAGAAAGAGAAACAACAAAGCTATTAACAAGAATTAAACTAAAACTAATAAAAACTATGAGCATATAAAACAAATGGAAAATAGAGACAAATGGACCAATATCACCAATGTATAAACTGATCTGTTGATGAAATTCAAAGGCACAATGAAGAAAGGGGACTTGGGTCCCTTCTTTCTCCAATGGAAGGCTCTTGAGGCCCTCAAAGCTTGCTCTCCTTACAATGAAAAGATGAAAATGTGGGTGAAAGAACTCCAAGCTTATTCACTCAAGAGAGGGGTGAATAGCTCTATGAAATGTAGATTGTGATGTGCATTGCCAAAGAATAAGTCTTTAGCAATCTCAACAGCATAACAATACAAAGAATTCCTTGAGAAAGTGATGGTTATTAATGGCTTTTTATAGCCTAGCATGGGGTGTTTATGTGACCTCTTTGGAGTGTGAAAAGGGGCACTTTAGGGCTCAATTAGGTCTTTGACCAGCCCCCCATGCAGATTGAGCTTGGATTTGGTGTCAAATCGACTTGGGAGCTGATCCATTAGTGGTTGTGAGGCCGACCAATTTCAATAAATGCATCGTTTAGCAGGTGCACGGGTTTTTCGCCCAACAGCTGCACATCGTGCGCGCATGCGTGCATTGTACGTTGTTGTTACGCGCATATGCGCACGCACCCCGGTTCTGTAAAGCACCCTTCAATTTTGGTCATTTTGTATAGTTTTTTGACCCTTTTGCCATGCTGTGGATTAATCCTGTTCCATGAATGACTTCAATCCTGTGTTGACGATGTCGAGTTCTTGTCGCCCTGTGCGGACGAAATTTCAGTGATAATAGATGCCCCCTGATGGATGAGGTTAGGAGCATACGTATAGCCGAAATCCATCAATGTTTCTTTTATTGAGAATGGTGGTGTAAGGGAGAGAGAGAGTGGGACCATGTAGATCAATCCTTTGGAGAAGAAAGGAACCTGTAGAACCCGACCTTCCAAAAGGTGCGTAAAAATATACAACTATGTACAAACGAGGCGGGAATGCCCCATGCTCGTATGATGTAACTCTTGAAAAAAAGATGACAGAAATGTGGATGTAGACAACTGCAGTGCCCGCGGGGGTGGAATGAGAAAGGAAGAAGACAAGTCTGCAAAGAAACATACTCTGAACCATAGGTAATAGTCATGGAAATAAATAACGACGGTGATGTGGGCATTGGTGGCCCTACCAAGTTCAGAGGTCTTCGACAAATGATAAAAACTTCAATAGTCACCAAGTAAGACCCACCGCAACATGAGAAAGTGTTGGCGTCAAATGTTATGGGGGTCAACGACATCAGGGAGCAATGGTGTTTCCCCCTGTGCCATCCGAGATCTCTCATTAAATGGAAAATGAGAATAAAGATACTGTCACCCTTTTGGAAAATTGTGTTGATGTCGACAAAAGGGGGACGCGACTCCCAGAAGCAAAGGGCTTCATGGAATCTACTGTGGTGAGAAAGTGGCAGAGGTACATGGACGAAGTCAAGGAGTGGGAAGACTCAAGACTAACCTTGGCTGGAGAATGTATGAGACAAACAGTGGCCGCAATCGTGTGACAAGGTCGAGTGTTCGGGGGACGCCAAGACCGAGGATAAGGTGTGCCAGAGGCAGGAAAAGGTGAACAAATTCAGAGGGTATAGGGAAGTGACCTGGGTAGTACTCTAAATATATAGACGATGTCGGCGGGGGGAAATGAAAAGTAATGCTCCAACCACGGGTGACATGGGTTGCAGGTCGCCAACGGTGACAACAAAAGTAAATAACTGAAAATAAAGGCATTTGTACAATAAATAATGAATAATTGTAGGAAAATGTACAAATACAGAAATGGGTGCCCCAGTGTGAAATGAGTGCCCTAGGGAGGGCAGAGATTTCTTGGAAAACTGATGAAGGGTGGGGGGCCCATTGGTGAGTTTCTGTATGCAGTAGGTGAAATGAAGATATGTTCGCAGATGGGAAAACTGATGGTGGATGAAATGGTGGGTTCATGATCCTGCAGAGGTGCAGGTGAAAAAGAACATAACCATAAAGTGATGTGCTGGGAGTCCATATGGGAAGCTAGAAAAATGAGGAGAAGAAGTATGTGGTTGGTCTGCAACATGATGAAAGACTACCGAGACTCCCATCCTTAAAGGGTAATGAAGAACAGCATGAGTGTCAATAGTGCCAAAAGGTGCTATGAATGGGACAACTCATGTGGGTGAGAATGCTACCGAGTGATAGTACTGAAGATGCAATTGGAGGTGTGAGTACTGCAGAGCCGGGAATGGGTATCCTAAAGGACAATCTCAGAGGGTGTGACTGGAAATGTAAATGCAAGACAGCGAGAGAGACTACATACCAGTGCTGAGTATATACCTAAAGGAGTGATGTGAAGAGATGTTGATCAAGTACCTGCACATAGAAAAACCAAATATCCAAAGTGAACAATATCTGAAGAGAATCAAAGATATGAGCATATATTTGACAAATGTGACTATGCGCGTGTGTACCTGACCATGATATGGAAAAAAGGCGCCCCGGGGGCCTAGGATGAAAAGTGACCCAGGGACAGTCGTGATGTGGGCGGCGGGATGCTGATCCCGTGGCTGAAGACGGTTCTAAAAATGGACGCTGTGGGCTCCCGGAATGGTGAGTGGAAGTTTGGAAAAAGGCCTATATATAGTTGTAGGGCCTACATTTCCACCTCATTTGTACCTGCTACTATAGTGAGTTTTCGAGTAGATTCAGAGGATATTGAGTGATTCTGGGAGCACGAGGTACCCGATTGACGACGTGCAAGTTTCAGGTTAGTGGTCTGATCGTCTTGCATAGAAATAGGTTTCTATTTTTTGGGCAGGGTAGGTAGGGGGGGCCATACACTGGGTTTTAGGGGTTTTGACTAGAGTGTGGGCCCACATGTGTGGGCGATTCAGTGGAAGGCGTGCATACGTGCGTGCCTGTCCACTGAATAAGTGGGCGGTGGTGTGCGTGAGGTGAAAGTTAAGGCGCGCCCTAGGGGCGCGCCTGTGGGGTGAACAGGCGCGCTCTTGAGTGCGGTTGTGGGGTGAACATGCATGCTCTTGAGCGCACCTGTGGGGTGAACAGGCGCACTCGCGAGCGCACCTGTGGGTTTGACAGGCACGCTCTAGAGTGCGCCTGTATTTTGAATAGGTGCACTCACGAGCGCGCTTGTGGGAAAAATAAGCGCGCATGGGTGCGTTCCTATGGGTTATAAAATTGCGCCTTTGAGGCAAGTTTTATGGGTGAAGAGGGGAGTCTTTTTGATGTATTTGGTGTTTTCATAAGCTAATATAGAACTCTGGGTTGTGTGCAGTTGATTATCAGTGACCATGGATGTGCGATGGCGCGAGCGAGACTGGTCACAGCTGCGAGATGATGTGGCCAATGCAAGGCCTGCAGTTCGAGGGTCTTTAGTAGCTAGTGGGCTGCTAAAGTTTTTTGAGTGCCCTTTGATATGGGCATAGGAGTACCTACTCCAATTCCTGCTAGAGATGTGGAGCCCTGATCAGCACTGCTTCCTCGTGCGAGGAGAGAAGATCCCCTTCACTGCGGTGGAGGATATTTACTTTCTGACTGGGCTCCCCTTCTAGGGAACATCGTTGCTGGCAGAGCCTGTGCTGCCAAGGGATACTCACTTGGCTGATGTTGCCCGTCAATATTGTTCAGGTGAGAACTACATGGCTAGGAGTGCAGTCAGTATCAGTGGGTTGGATGCCCTGTTGCATCGCTACATAGCAGCGATGATTTTTCGGGTGTATGGGTCATGAGCGACCCACCAGATAAGTGGTGGTGAGCTGCTGGTGATGGAGAGGGTGGTGGTGGACTGTGAGTGGTTCACCTGGGGTTTGACCCTTCACGCACGGATGATCGCGTAGCTGGATCGATGTCGATCGACAGGTACCGGGGATTTCACGTTTGGCTCCATCCTGGTGGCCTATTTTTTGGAGAGGGTGCCGATGTTGCGCCTGAGGGTGATTTTAGAGGCACCGGGGGTACGAGAGCCATGTTTGAGGTGGTGGTCCCATATTTTGGTTCGCCACGATGGTGGCGAAGGCGGACATTTCTTTTCTGTGCAGGCGGCGCAAATATGGCGGTAGATGCCGCAGGTTATGTTGCAGTACCCCTATGCTAGGGTTGACTTTCGGGGAGACCCGGACATGGTATTGCCTCCTGGGGAGGTTTTTGATGATCGAGGTACATTGAGTGTTGTATGTTTTGATTTACGTTGTGTATTTTGATATACCAGTTCATATGTATGATGTATAGATACAGATATGATTTGTTGTTGCTTGTTTTGTGCATGTGCATATTTGGCACCTCGCGGGCGTGAGGTGGAGTTATACAGAGCGCTGGCTCAGAGAGAGCTAGAGAGACCTCTGCGTGGAGGGAGGTGGAGACGGGATGAGGCTGCCAGGGCACCAGCAGAGCCTAGGATACTGGCACAGAGACGTCGTTTTGATGACCCTGGTGCGAGGCCATCGCATGCTCCTCCGGTGGCGGCCGGAGGAGATTTGGATTATATACGCCGTTGTTTTGAGATGGTATTGCAGGACATGCTTAAGGGCATGTGGATTTTTATCCAGGACAAGGGGTTCCTGGAACAGTGTATAGGGTTACTGCCACCATGGCGGATCCTAGTGCGACGAGCAGCAGTGCTCGCCGCGATGACTAGCGGGCGGCTGCCGCCTGAGCAGGGAGGTCCTGCGGATGTGCCACCACCACCGCCTAGGGCTGGTGGGGGTGGGCCACAACCTCCTCCTAAGGGAGGGGCAGCTGGGGGTGCGATAGAGGCACCCTAATTGTATCATGTATTTTGTATACAGTTTTGATAGGCTGGTGAGTTGATTTTTGTACCAGGATGTGGCACGGGCATGAGGGCCGATGTACTTTTGTTGTATATAAACATTCAGATGGCCTGATGGGCCCATATATATATGAGTATACATGTTTTTGAGATCCAAATGTGTCGTACATGTGTTTTATGTTTTATGATGATGATTCTATCTATATGTTGTGACAGGATGTATGAGATGTATGTGTATGTGTAGCTTAATGTGATATATGCCAATCTAACACCATGTTAGCTATTTCATCTRTTGTTTGATTCAATTCTCTTGGAATATGTGTAAATGTAATGGAATCAAAATGTCGAGATAATAATCTAACCTGCAGGTATTTGCGAAAGAGGCACGGATCGCGTACACGGTATACATTGTTGAGCTGAAGAACGACTAGCTGGGAGTCGAGGAAAATGCTAAGGTGACGAATATGATGATGCTGGGCATCGGTCAAGAGGCCAATGACAGCAGTGTATTCGGCTTGGTTGTTGGTTTCTGGTCCTAAACAGATGCCGTTGGAATGAAGAATTTCATGTGAAGGGGTGTAGAGAGCCCAAGCAGCCGAAACGATATTTTGAGTCCAACGGCTGGCACCGTCGGCGTAGCCAATGTGGTAAGCTGGTGGAGGAGGCATCTGTCAACAACAAAAAGGATAGTTTAGATGAGGGATAAAAAGATTAAAAAACACTAAAAAAGAAAAAATAACCTAAAGTAGCATGACTACGTTTAAGCATAAAATTTCTTGAGGTATAACCCATTGACGGGTTCTTTGAGCGAGAGGCCTTCGGGGGAGGCCAGGATGTATGTGCCTTTGGTGAGGCAGTTTTGGATGATGTAAGGGCCATGCCAAAGTGATTCAAATTTTCCATGGCCCAAGGTATCATGAGCGATATCATAGGCTAGGACAAGGTCGCCTTCGCAGAATGATCAAAGGTTGACATGGCGATCGAAGGTAGCCTTGGATCGTTTTTTAGCTGCCTCGTTGTTCTGTAATGAAGATTGATGGTCTTCATCCAGAGACTCTAAGTTCAGCAAGCACTACTCCATTGGATAAGTGTCAGTTAAAAGCTCGATTGTGGTGCGAAGGGTGGGAATTTTGCACTCGATGGGAAGAGTTGCCTCTATCCCATGGACCAAATTAAACGGCGTGAAACCCATAGCGGTTTTCACCGCCGTTCGATAATCCCATAGCGTGGAAAATAACATATGATGCCAATTGGTTTTATGTTTATTAACCGTGTGTTGTAACATGGTCTTGAGGACTTTGTTTACAGCCTCGACCTATCCATTTGACTGAGGATAATATGGTGAGGCAAACTTGTGAGAGAAGCCTAACCGAGACGAGAGTTCAATGAAGATCTCATTCTCAAAATGTTTCCCATGATCAGAGACTAATTGAAGTGGTACTCCGAACCAGGATATGACGTGGTTGAAGAAAAAGTGTGCTGCTGTGTCAGCGGTGTTATTGAAGGTTGGCATAGCTTCAGCCCATTTGGTGAAGTAATCGACAGCGACAACAATGTATTT
>JZKD02S2182756.1:25580-36228 GCA_000966675.3 Picea glauca
AAAATAAAAACAAATAACAATGGACCAATATCACCAATGTATTAGCTGGTCTGATAGATGAAATCCAAAGATACACAATGGAGAAAGAGTACTTGGGTCCCTTCCCTCTCCAATGAAAGGCTCTTTGAGGCCCTCAACTGATTTGCTCTCCTTACAAGAAAAGATGAAATGTGGATGAAAGAACTCCAAGCTTATTCACACAAGAGAGGGTTGAATAGCTTATGAAATACAGCTTACAATGTGTATTACCAAAGAAGAGGTCTCTAGCAATCTCAGCAGCATAACAGTATGAAGAATTCCTTGAGAAAATGGTGTTCATTCATGGCTTTTTATAGCTAAGCATTGGGCTATTATGCAACCTCTTTTGAATGTGAAAAGAGGCTCTTTAGGGCACAATTAGGTCTTTGACTAGCCTCCCCACGTAGATTGAGCTCGGATTTGATGTCAAATCGACTTGGGAGCTGATCCATTAGTGGTTGGGAGGCCGACCAGCTTCATAAATGCGCTGTTTGGCAGGTGCGCGGGTTTTGCACCCCACAGCCACGCATATGCGCCCAATATACGAAGATGTTGCACGCGCGTGCTCATTTTTAGTGGGTATGCTGCGCTTTTTAATTTTTTAGCCATTTTTGTATAGTTTTTGGCCCTTTTGCTGTGCTGTGGATTTAATCCTTGTGCCATGAATGCCTGTTTTTCTGTGCTGATGATGCGGAGCTCTTGTCGTCCTGTGCGGACGAAATTTCAGTGATAACAGTTGGTGCTGCAATGACCGGACGACTGTCACCGAGACAGGAGGGGCCGATAGGGGGTGGACCACCACCACCTGAGGGAGGGGCAGGTGGTGGTGAGACGCCACCGCCTGAGGGAGGGGCAGGCGGTGGGGCTCTAGAGGCACCATGAGTGGTGCTCTATGTATTGATGTATATATATTTTTTTGGATATAGGCTGGTGAGTCCATTTTGTACCAAGGTGCTTCATTGGCCTGCGGATAGTTGTATTTTTTTATGTAAACATTTGGATGGCACTGTGGACATTTCGATATATACATGAGTATACATTTTTGAGATCTATGTGGTGTTTACATGTGTTTTGTTAATGTATTGATGATGTCTAATCTATATATGTGATGACAGGTTGTTGATATGTTTATGTATGTGTAGAGGTAGCTTGATGTGATATATGCCAGTTTAACACAATATTAGCTAGGTTATCTGTAATTTGATTCAATTGTCTTGGAATATGTGTAAATGTAATGGAATCAAAATGTCGAGATAAAAGTCTAACCTGCAGGTATTTGCGAAAGAGACAACGATCGCGGACACGGTACACATTGTTGAGCTGGAGTATGACTAGTTGATAGTCGAGGAAGATGCTAAGATGGCGAATACAATCATGTTGGGCATCAGCCAGGAGGACGATGATGACAGTGTATTCGACTTGGTTGTTGGACAATGAACCCAAACATATGCCGCTTGAATGGAACATTTCATGTGAGGGGGTGTAGAGAGCCCAAGCGGCTGAAGTAAGATTTACGACTGGCATCGTCGGTGTAACCGATGTGGTAGGTTGGTGGAGGAAGCATTTGTCAATAGCACAAATGATAGTTCAGACATGAAGGATGGAAAAAAGATTAAAAACACTATAAAATAAATAACCTAAAGTAGAATGACTACGTTTAAGCATAAAATTTCTTTAGATACAACCTGTTGACAGGTTCTTTGAGAGAGAGGCCTTCAGGGGAGGCCAGGATGTATGTGCCTTTGGTGAGGCAATGTTGGATAATGTATGGGCCATGCTAGAGTGACTCGAATTTGCCATGGCCAAAGGTATCATGAGAAATATCATAAGCTAGGATGAGGTCACCTTCGCAAAATGAGTGAAAGTTGACATGTCAATCAAAGGTAGCCTTGGATATTTTTTTAGCTGCCTCATTGTTCTATAATGAAGATTGATGATCTTCATACAGATACTCTAAGTTCAGCAAGTGCTTCTCCATTGGATCAGTGTCGGGTAATATCTCAATTGTGGTGCGTAAGGTGGGAATTTCTCACTCGATGGGAAGAGTGACCTCATTTCCATGGACTAGATGAAATGGTGTGAAACCAGTAGTTGTTTCCATAGGCATACGATAAGCCCATAGCCTAGAAAATAACATATGATGCCAATTGGTTTTATGTTTATTAACCGTGCACCGTAACATGGTTTTGAGGACCTTGTTAACTGCTTCGACCTATTCGTTAGGCTGAGGGTAATATGGTGAGGCAAACTCATGAGAGAATCCTAACCGAGATGAGAGTTCGACAAAGATCTCATTCTCGAAGTGTTTCTCATGATCGAAAATGAGTTGGAGTGGTACTCCAAAATGGGATATGACGTAGTTAAAGAAAAAATGCATTGCAGTGTCAGCGGTGTTGTTGAAGGTGGGAATAGCTTCTGCCCATTTGGTGAAGTAATCGATGGTGACAATAATGTATTTGTGACCATTGTTGGAGGGCGGATTACAAGTCATGAAGTCGATGCCCTATTTAAAAAAAGGGTCGGCAGTGATGACGGGATGAAGAAGAGTGGGGGGAGCTCGGGCTTTATTGGCGTAGATATGACATTGCTCACATCGTTTCACGGCATGAATGCAATCATGAAGCAAGGTAGGCCAAAAGTAACTGGCTCGGATAATCTTCTGAGCAGTGGATATGCTCGAAATATGGACCCCACATGCACTGCTGTGGTAGTCATTTAAGACTCTATCAGCCTCGTCAATAGTCAAGCATCGACAAAGAATGGTGTTGACTCCCCACCGGTACAGGATGTCTATGATGAGGAGGTAGTGGGGGGCCTGATGGCGAATATGACGACGATCACCTCGTGAAAAGTGGTTACCAAACTTTTGAGTTCAGAGGTAGACGAGGAGGTCACCATACCAAGGATCATCTGAAGTGATGTAAAAGAGATGTTCATCGGGAAAGTCGGTGTTGACGGGGGTACTGGTGGTGTCATAGGAGAAGGCTTTGACAAGTTCGGTGAGAATGAGGGCCTTCTTACTCTTAGGTGTTGAGAAATTGAGGTCGTACTCCTGAATGATGATGATACATCAAGCAAATTTTTTGTTAACTTGCCGATGACGGAGCAAGTATTGCATAGGGTTGGAATCGGCTACAACCTTTGTTGTGCGAAGCATAATGTAGTGGCGCAGTTTCTAGACTGCGAGGACGACTACAAGAGAAAGTTTCTCTTCGTGTTTATACTTCAAGGGTGGCCCTGAGAGGTTTTTACTAATGTAATAAATGACATTCTCATGATTGTCATCACCTAGCTAGATGAGAACTCCTGCTACTGATACAGCTGATGCTAATACGTAGAGGATATAGTCGCGATGGTAGTCAGGTGAACTAATCAAAGGTGCGTTGGAGAGTGTTGTTTTAATATCGTCAAATGATTGTTGGGTATGGTTGGCCCAGTGAAATGGGATGTCGTGACGTATTAAGCAAAGGAAACTGTGTGCATGTATGGCGTAGTCTGGGACAAATCGTCGTAGAAAGTTAGCTTTGCCTTGTAGGCTCTGAAGTTGACGTGAATTCCGGGGAGGTGGAATTTCGGTGATAGATTGGACTTTGAGGGGGTCCACGGTAATACCATGTTGGGAAATGATAAAGCTGAGGAGGATCCCTGTGGTGACATAGAACACGCACTTGAGAGGATTCAAGCAGATGTTGTATTGACGACACCATTGAAAGATGATTCATAAATCATCAAGATGTTGGGTGCATTTCTTGGATCGAGTTGTGAGGTTGTCCAAGTAGGCGAGGATGATATGAGCCAGATTGTGAAAGATGTATGTCATGGCCCGTTGGAAAGTTGCATCGGCATTTTTTAAGCCAAAAGGCATGACATGATATGCAAAAGTACCCCAAGGGGTAGTGAATGCGGTTTTATACTGATTGGCAAGGTGAATTTGAATTTGATTATAACCAGAGAATCCATCCATAAAGGATAGAGCCTCGTGGCCTGCGCAGTCATCAATAATTTGATCAATGAAAGGCGTTGGAAAGTTGTCTTTGGGACATGCATGATTGGGATCATGAAAGTCTGTGCAAACGCGGATAGTGCCCTATTTTTTGTTAATGGGTACAGGGTTGGAAACACATGAGGTATAGGTGATGGGGTAAATGAACCTGAGAGTGCGTAATTTGTCAATTTCGGCTTTGATGGCCGCTGCTTTGGATGGGTGTAGCGGTTGTTGTTTTTGACAAACTGGTGTGATGTCTGGCCAAGTGTCGATGCGATGTTCGATGATATAGGGATCGAGGCCAGGAATTTCCGTGCATGACCAAGCAAAAATATCCCGATATTCCTGGAAGAGGGCTTTATAGGCGGTGATTTCCTGAGGAGTGCAAGCAGCTCCAATGGTGATTTCCTCGACGATGCCATTTTTGATGGAAATGTCAATTATAATGGTTGGGGAAATGTTGGCCATGTTGCCTTCTTCAAAAGCATCAGGGGTAGGAATGGGGTTTTTGAACCAATCGATAGGCCCTGATGGGATAAAATATTTGGTTTCAACTATGTAGATGGGGTGTTGGTTAGGAGGCGTGGAGGCTTCCTATGGAAAGAATAGTGCGCGGTGGTGCAGCGCATCCTAGGGGAAGTCTGGGTGGTTTAACTGTTCGAGTATTTCTTCATCACAGTGGAAGTGACGGGAATACAAGGGGTCATGAGGAGTGATATCGGTGACAGTTGTCATGTGTTTTCCCCCTGGTGAGGAAGAAACAGGGGGAACAATGCTAGGAGATGGTGAGGGTTCGCTCAACATAAACCAGATATTGAAGTACTGAGGAGTACTCGTGGTAGTTGGGTGTAAAATGTTTGTATGGCAATGAGCGGGAGAGTTGGGGGGATTGGGGGGTAAATCCTCAGATAAGTCATCTAAGAACTGTGGAGGCATTGGAAGGGCCTTGGGTTCGGGAGAAATGACATGAAGATCCTCTAGTGATGAGGCAATGTCAATTATCGACTCTGCGGGCCGTTGAAGTAGGGTCAATTGGCATTTCTTGTATTCAAGGATCATAGGACACTGGTATGTAAAATGATCTAATGAGTCACATAGAGAGCAAGGGCATCTCATATGTTCATTGACTGAAGTGGTGACATAACGGATGTCAATGATATTTTTTGAGAAGGATGTAGCAGGACTAGGGTTGCTCTGGAAGCTCTGTCGTACTGCAACTAATGTCTACCAAAAGCGTGGTAGTGCTAGGCAATGGTGGGTATAATGGCCATATTCTGAACATATAGCACAAGCGAGTTTGGTCTGCAACCCTTTACTACTAGAATGGGGGGTGGTAGTGGCAGGATTGGCTGTAGTGATGAGTGTTGGGGGAGTTTGATTGAGTGGAATCAAATTCCGTAACACTGGTAGAGATGGGTAGTTGTTGGTTTGGTGTCCCTCTTTCTCACACAGTGCGCAAGGAGTTTGGATGTGTGGAGCAAGTGGAGTTGTGGGTTCCTTCTTCTTTCTCCTGCCCCCAGCTATGGCAGGGGGGTTAGTGAGTGGGGGTGTGGTGGGAGTAAGTATGGGAATCATCATGGAGATTCCTTCTTTTTTGGGGGGAAGGGATGGTCGAGGGACCATTTCTAGTGGGTGTAAATACCAAACTGGGATTTCTAACACCATATTAGGTAGGGTGAGCATTGTGGCTACCTAGAAATCTTCGATGCCTGGTGGAGGGTAAAAGAAAGGAATTTGGGTGATGGCTTGGGGAACTGTCTCCCAAACTAGGATATGTCCTTGGGGAGAGGTGGAATAGTGGACTAGTGGGGTCGACGAGTGTGCAGGAGGTTCTTGAGGGGGGATTTCTGCGACGAGTGGGACATCAGATATGATAGAAGCCTCTATAGGAGGAAGGGTATCCTCTGTGTGAGTTTTGTTAGATGATATGATGCATACTTGATTGGAAGGATGAAGGAGTGGTGGTGCTCCATGGTAATTTCCTAATAATGATGGATCTTTGAAAATTCCAGGACCCATCTCGATGAGTGGGTATGCATCGTGGCTCGTGTGGATGAGAGGAAGAATTTTATCGATGTTGGCATATGGATTAGGCTCGTAATGTGAGACTTGGTCAATAGTAACAATCTTCCCATTGAGGGAACATCATTGTCTGAAAGAGAGAAGATGCCACTGCCTTCATAGAGTACATGTAGATATGACCGAAAAGGATATTATAATCGAGTGGGGCGTCGATAACTTCGATGTCGATGAGAATAGTCTTGCCCCTGAGTTCGACGGGGACATTTTGGAAGAGACCTTTAGGAGATGATGGTCATCCATCATAATATCATAAGGTTATGGCAGAGGGTATGAGTTTAGGGGAACCAAGTTTCTAAGATACAGTTTTGGACATAATGCATGTAGATGCACCTTCATCAATGATACACCGATGAACTATGATGTTCTGTATTTTTACTGGTATTTGAAAAGCGATCAAGGCAGGAAGGCGAGGTTCTCTGTTGTTAAGATCAAAGGTAATGAGTCGGGTATCTGCGGGGTCGACTTCCCCCAAGGTGAAAAGTAATGATTTCTGCTGAGTGGGACAAGTCTGGAGGACTTCCAAAACTGACATGGCTACTGGGGATTGTGCTAAGTCATCTACCAAACTATAGTTATGAGCTACCCTAGCCTGTGGGTTGTGGACATTCCTACACAATGGGATGTGAGGGATACGAAGAGGTGGCTTGGTGGTAGGGTGAGGAATCAACAACGGGGGTTTCATCGGTGTAGTGTTTGTCTCTAGAGGGATGGGAGGAGACTTAGTGGGTGCATGATATTGACGATTACGTGTTTGCAGAAGGATTTCTTCCTCACTAGTGAGGAGAATTGTGTGATTTGCTGGATTGTTGGGGTTGATGTATTGTCCTACCTGAGGTGGGGGATGTTGTGTGTCCTGTTGGGTGTTTATCACACCTTGATGTGGAATAGGATTCTACAACATGGCAGGAGGGGGTTGTTTCACATATTGTTGTGGTGCCTGTTGAGGGGCAGGCAGTGCTGGAGGATGGGGAAGACTACCAAAGTCTTTCAACCATTTGAAATCCGCGATTTGGGGGCAATGATGAGTGTGATGGCCGAACTCACCACAAATATCACAAGGGAAATTGGTTTTAACATTATTGTTATTTCTCCCTTGGCGCCTATTATTATTTCCCCCCTAGGGGTTTTGATTCCCTTGTTTTGGGTTGTCCCCAGTGGATTGGTTTTGCTGGGGTTGATTCCCACCTTGACCTGGGTTGTTGTTGTTCATGTTTCCTCCTTTATTTTTGGCATTGTTCGATGGATGGTTTGGATTGGATGTATTCAGTTGTTTGAAATTTTGGTAGTGTTGAATAGCTGAGGGTTGAACAAAATTCAGCCCCACATGAGGATGGGGGAAAGCCATGGGTTGTGGGGAACCAGGAAATGGGAAGTACGGATTCTTTTGTGGTAACAATCCATAAGGTACATAAGAAGGCATAATTATTTTGCTAGTACTATAAGTTGAGGTAGAGGGGGTACCAGAGTTTGTTTGAAGAGGTGGATGTATGGGGGGTGTCGGTGGTGGTCCACTGATGGGTGGAGGTATAGCAATAGGGTATGGTTGTTGATAAGGGGGTGGGGGGTAGTACAGAGTGCCCTCGTATGCCGACGGGTATTGAGGTGTTCCATACATCAGTGGTGGTTGGGGTTGTAGACCATGGTGAGTGGTGGTACCAATCAGTCCGTCTGCTGAGTGTGACATCCTAGGTTTGTCTTGGCCAAAGGGCACAGGTTTTGGAAGATCAGGAAGTATAGTGTATAAGTACCCTGACTATGCATAGATGAGGTCATATTGTTGAGCCTTGCTAATGTCTTCCTCTTCATATTGAGGAAATGTGGAATCTACATCCTTACCGAGGAGAGAGACAAGTGATCTAAGAAACCAGTCGAGACATTGTTGCTTGGTGGTTTCTGCTTTGCACAAACTATGTCACCTACACCACTCGTGAATGTGGTCAGTGATATGTGTGGCTGAGGTTTGTTTGAAATTAGAAAGTAGTTCTAGACCATTGTCATGGCGGATTGGTAATTGGAAGAAGGTCAAGAATTCTTTGGCCAAGGACTCAAAAGTCGCATGGGACCCTGATTTGTCTTCTACATACCATTTCGTCGATGGGCCAGTGAGTGTGCATTGAAATAATCGCAGTCTAATGGAATCATCCATAATTATATTGGAGCACCATAGGTGAAAGGTCATGACATGGTTGGAAGGGTCGTCGCCTGCCTTTCCTTCAAACTTTGGTATGTCTGATGGTAGTTTGGTGGGCATTGCAGGCCATGTGGGAGCATGCAATATAGGATCATTGGTGAGTTTTCTTAGATCTGGTATGTTGAGAGAGGCCAAATATGGCATCTGTAGTGGGGGGGCGAGAATTAACTGTGGCCATGGTGTGAGTGTGTTGTGAACCTGACCCTTGAGGGGGGCTAGGTAGGTTGGTGCTTCCCCCTTGAGAGGAAGGTGGTCCCCCGCTTCCATGTAAAGGAGAGCAAGTGGACGGATGACCTTGGGAAGTGGACCCAAGTAATGTAGAACCAAGCAAAGTTGATCCTAAAACAATAGCACTCACAGGAGTGTGTGAAGGTGGTGTCGATGAGTGGGCAAGACCAGACACTCCCCCTAAGACAGGATGGAGGTTGATCAAGCTTTGTGAATGACGGGGATTCTGTGGGTCCCCTATGATGTCCAACTAGCTATGTGAATGTGTGAAAATGGTGGTGAGGGTAATAAAGAAACAAGAGCCTTTGAATTGCAAACATTGAATTTTTACACAATATATATATCTGAATCAAACTGTAATCAAGGGTGCATCATAAATAAAATGTTTTGAAAAAGAAGCATATATCTGGGTAAGTGGGTTTTTTCCACATGGGGAATCAAAAAAGAAAACAAATGCTCGTGTCCTAGTAGATGTAACATCCTACCTCTCAAATAGCACTGGACCTTCCAATAGTACTCAACAGTGGGGTCTGAAGTCACTGGAAGAGAAACTAGTGAAGGATGAAATAATTGGTTATAATGAGGGGTAAAGGGGGCATACCCCAAAAGAGATGGCGATATTTCCCAATAGACACACAAAATCCAATCAAGGTGCAATTGCAGCCCACAATTTCCACCTGGGTAGATGTCCTAAAATTTGGTCACTAGGTACCTCAGTCAAAGTGTGACATTTAGATTTTTGGCCTAAGAAATGGGTCACGGGTTGGATCCCATCCAAGAGGTGGGTGCCTCAAGGGGGGACACACAGAACAACTGGACCTCGTCCTTCAACCCTTCATGGGTATCTCCTTGCCTTATGGTGTTAGGAACACTTGACTTGGAGGATTTTCAGTTCCCTATTTGACAACTTCTATGGTTTTGACAATGTGAGAACCAGATAACGGGGAGTTATTTGGATGCCTATCCCCGAAATCCTACCTAGACTAAAAAATTTCTTTTGACACCTCCTGTGGAGGAAAACTTAGTGAGTTTTTAGAAAAAAATTAGATGTAGTTGTTTTGGGAGGTTGGGGGTGTAAACCAACCTCTTTGATTAGAATGGGAGTGGATAGTGTCGTCAAGAAAAGGGTGGGGTGTTTTCAGAATCCCTTTGGAGGAAACTTACTTTGACCTCCACATTTCAAGACGAAGCTATGTGAGTGATAGGTGACTTTTGTGTGTGAGTGAAAGTGTGCCAATTTTTAGTGAATTAGATGTCACCTTGCTACATGTGGACTTGTAATGATCCCAAGCCAAATTCTTTCTTGGAATCACTAAATACTACTAATTTATTGAGTTATTAAGTGCATACAAGAATTATCAACACATGGAGATCACAATATATTCAATATGTAGAAGAACAAGCAAAGATCTGACCTTTTTATTATGAGAAATGTAAGATAAATACAATAGATGGCCAATCTAGCATAAACCTCAGATGGTTGTACAAGTAATAGATATGAGCTTCTACAAAATGCTCCCGACAATACAAAATAAGCCTCCAAAGGCTGGATATACAGTGAAGACTAAATCAAGCAGATCTTAGCTGCACTAATGCTCAACCTCTAAGATGGAAAGTGTCATGTCCTGCTAGAATGATGAAGCCCTGAATAATTCTTCCCTTCTACAAAAAGTGTCCAATCATCTCGAGAAATATGCCAAATGATAGATCGGGAAACTGTAAGGAAAACCCAGATGTCCAAATTCCCAAATCCACTCTCAAACCCCATAGATCTGAATTCTTCACTGAATGGTGTGCCCCACTAGATGACTGAAACCCTAGCTAGTTCAACCCTAATGAAGGAGGCCTCCAAATTCTCTAAAACTCTCCAAGAATATATATTGGGCTATGAGAATCCCATGGGAGAATTTTCAGGTTCAGATCTCAAGCAGATCTCCCTAGATCTGAGTTTTACTAAATCACAGGACGTCCCCTATGGCTCCACGATGTCCTAATCTGCAGAAAAATATAGAATGATGATAACCCTCTAGAAAATCCCTCAAACTGATGGTCCTTCCCCTGCAACAAAACCCAACTTTCAGAATGGCCCTAGGCCCCTAGGATAAGCTGGATCGAACCTCCCTCGATAAACTGGCCCTAAGACT
>JZKD02S2182778.1:0-17087 GCA_000966675.3 Picea glauca
CTTTGCAAAAGAAGGGAGTGAAATTTGAATGGACTTCCAAGTGTGAAGATATTTTTCAACAGTTGAAGGGAATATTGACAAGTGCACCAATATTGAAGATTGGATATCCAAACGAAGATTTCATCATGTGCACTGATGCATGCAATGAAGGGCTTGGTGGAGTCTTTAGTCAAAAAGATCATGTGGTATGCTATGAGTCCAGAAAATTAAAAAAGCACGAAAATAATTATGCTACACATGACTTAGAGTTAACATTGATTGTCCATGCATTGAAAATGTGGAGACATTACCTTATGGGTAAGAAATTCAAGCTAAGGACAGACCACTGTGGTTTGAAGAATTTTTTTGGACAACCAACACTAAATGCTAGACAAACTAGATGGATGGAATTTATGAGTGAATATGACTTTGAAATTAAGCACATAAAGGGAAAGGAAAATCAAGTGGCCGATGCACTCAACATGAGAGCTCATGAACTGCATATTGCAACCATTCGCATGTATAGGACATATTTTAAAAACAAAGTTATTGCAGCAGCAAATTCAAATCAAAATTATTTAAAAATAAAAGAGACATTACGACAAGGTAATTTTCAGTAGAAATTCAATTATGATAAGATGAAAGAAGATGGAATTCTCATGTACAAAGGTAAGGTGTATGTGTCGAATTACAGTGAGATGAAAAATGCAGTGCTGGAAGAGATGCATAATGTGCCATATGTAGGGCACCCAAGATATCGAAAAAAAATTGCAGCAGTAAGAAGCCAATATTTTTGGCCTGAAATGAAGAAGGAAGTGGCTAATTACATAGCCAGATGTCTGGAATGCCAAAAAGTAAAGACAAAACATAGAGACCCAATAGGTTTGATACAACCATTTCCCATTCTGGAGTGGAAGTGGGAAGTTTTTACGGTTGATTTTATTACTAAGCTTTCTAGAATAGTAAAGCAACATGATTCCATCATGGTGGTGGTGGACAAATTGACTAAAGCAACACATTTCATTCCAGTAAAGACTACACACAAGGTAGAAAATATTGCATATATTTATATGAGAGAAGTTGTTAGGCTACATGGAGTGCCTAAGGAAATAGTTTTAGACAGAGATGCAAAGTTTAATTCTAATTTTTAGAAGGGTTTGTTCAAGGGATTTGGAACAAACTAAAATCTTAGTACAACATATCATCCAGAGTCATATGGGAAAAAAGAAAGGAGTAATAGGATCATTGAGGGCATGCTTAGAATGTATATGATGGATCAACCATCAAAGTGGGAATATTATATCCATTTAGTTGAATTTTCCTACAATAATGGGTATCATGCCTCATTGAAAATGAGTCCATTTGAGGCATTGTATGGCATAAAATGAAACACACCAGAGAGTTGGGATAATCCTGCAGACATAGCAGTTGTTGGGCCAGAATTGTTAAAGGAAATGGAAGATCAGATGGAAAAGATAAAGCAGAATTTGAAGGTCGCCCATGATAGGAATAAATGTTATGCAGACAAGAATAGAGTTTTCAGATATTTCAAAGTGGGGGAACATATGTTCTTAAATGTAAAGGCAAAGATAAGTTCTCTAAGATTAAGAAGTTGCCCAAAGTTGGTAGCAAGATATCGTGGTCCTTTTGAAATATTAGAAAAGATAGGTCTAGTTGCATACATGTTAACTTTTACTGCATCCATGAAAGTGCATAATGTATTTCATGTGTCATTATTAAAGAAATATGTTCCTGATCCTAACCACATATTTGATTGGAATGTGATCCAAGTGGAGAACGAAGGGGATTTTCGGGTGGAACCAATATGCATCCTGGACTAGAAATTCAAAGTGCTAACAAACAAAGTCATAGGGATGGTAAAGGTTCAATGGACCTACTATGGTCCTGAACATTCTACATGGGAGCATGAAGAAAACATGTGGGCACAATACCCACAATTTTTTTATCGTTTTGAATAAGACAGAATGCAAGACTCTATTTGAGCAGCTAGAGTTTTGGAACCACTTCTTCGAGTCTTGACCAAATGCGTTGGGGACCTTGATAAAAGAATGGCTCATTCCTTGGGTTAGCCCTGATAAACAGATGGCACATACCTTGGGTTATCCCTGATAAATGAATGGTGCATTCCTTGGGTCAGCAAAGTTGAGAGGAACATGAGATTTTGGTTAGAGATGATGTTAGAATTGTAAAAATTGCAGAATTTATTTTCTAAGTATTGTGATGTATTTTTTTGTATATTTATATCGACATAGAGTGCATTGAGGACGATGTAAAATTGTAGAGGAGGGGAAATGTAACATCCCCACTATAATCCCCAGTTTAATTAATGATTATGTAGATATAATATGTGGCTACGGGCAAGCGATGTAATATGTGAATTGTATTTTGTTGTATTAATAAAATGTGAAGCCAGCTGCTAAGGGGACATGGACAAGAGATGGGGGATGAATTAATCCACGAGAAGGGAGTGTCTAGGATAATTTCCAAGAGGGTTCCAAGGGGGAATTACCCATGTATATTTATTTAAAACATTTTCCTAAATTGTTATTTGTATATGAAGCTTCTCTTTTCTGATTGAGTGTTTCCAAAAACCAATAATTTAATACATGTAAGAGGGTGGGTGTGAGTGGTCATATCCCAGAGTTATTGGGCACATGGGGGTTAAGTACAATCATATTGGAGAAGAGTGTGAGTCAATAAAGGAAATTCAAAGGGAGGAAATCCATAGGGGAAGAAGCGAAAACAATGTTTAGTTAGTCAGGTTGGTGCATGGAAGGGGGACACACAGAGAGCAAGAAAACATAATTGGAAGTCGATGCGGCCATGGATGGACAATTATGGAATGCAACTGGAGAATAACATGAGTGAATTGGATCTGGAGAATTGAAGAGCCCGGTTGTCAGGCCGAAAGAGTGAACTCATGTGTGAGTTGCACTAAAACAACAAGTGTTTGTTGTTGGTTTGCTAATAGTTTTCCTAGCAGCAGTTTCCCTTGAGTTCCCAACTAATAGATTCCTAGTTTCCTATGTCAGAGAGACCTTGATAAACGAATGGATCATTCCTTGGGTTAGCCTTGATAAATGGATGGTACATCCATTGGGTTAACCTTGATAAAATAATGGTGCATTCCTTGGGTTGGACAAGTCAAGAGGAAGAGAGCTAGTGGAAAAATCGGGATAACTATAGGAAAATATAAGTTGGGTTGAGATTTTTATGAGTTGTGAGTGGACTATGAGAGACCACCCTCTTTTGTGGATTGATAGCCTCAGCTCGGGGGTCATTGGTTGTTGATATTTGGAGCAATAAGTCTATGGTTGGGTGGAACGTCTGTCCCAAGTAGTTGGTTGCACGATTCTTGTTTAAAGATAAATGTTTTATCTTGTATTGAGTTATTTACATGTCTTATTGTTGTGCATGAAATCTGTGTGAATGAGAATGAATTATATGTTGTTGTAATGAATGGTTTAGTTGTATCTCATGTTGATTATTAGAATTATGTAGATGCTTCTATTGTGTGGTTAAAGACAGTAGATGAATTTGTTTTAATTTGTAGTTGTAAGCTACAGGAAATTGACTAACAGTAAAATAATTGTTTTAATTAGCAGAAGTGTCGTTTTATGTGAATTCCACGGGTATTGTTTCTAGCTAAAGGATAGGTACGTTAATAAAATGGTATCAGAATCCGATGACAAGAGAGTTATTTGTGTGACATGACAATCTTTTGTGGTTGGGTACGTTACATAGTTGAGTCATGTTTGTACATGAACAAATTGTCTAGATACAAGAGTGCAGTGCCACCACAAATTTATCGCATTGGGTGTATTACTTGTAAATTCGAGTGCCAAGGACTTATTGCTCATAAGATTTACATTTGAACTAATAAATACGACATTATATCAATAGAATACAAATAATAATTTGATATTTTTAAGATGACTGATTCAAATGAATGGTTCTAATTAAAACTTGTGGTCACATTCCAATACCATGTTTCATTTGATTGTGAACAATAGCTAGGGTTCTCTTTTGATTCAAACCTAACCTTAAATGAGAGAGAATGAACACTTGGATTAATCAGTGAAATATTCCATCTTGGGTATTGGAAGGAGATTTGACAAGAGAATTAGTTACTGAGTTTTGTTTTCAAAGTATGTACCAACAATATGATTTCTTTTGTGTGTGAACAATTTAAACCTCCATTGATTGAAATTAAGATGAGAATAGTCAAAGTACATTGTGCATACATATATCAGTGACCTAGACATGATAACATGTGGATCCATTAGACTTTTCTCATTCTTAAAAGAAATCATATGGACAAATTAAAGTTGTTTAAGATTTCTTTCTTGTTGATTTATTAGTGTTTTAATGAATGATTGGATTGAAGTATGGTTTACTTGTCTTCTGAGAAGTTAGAGTAGTTTAAGACTTCATTTTTTTACCTACAAATATTGTGTATATATCTCATAAGTTTACAAACTGGATTGAAAATTAAAGGTTTTGTTAACAACAATCAATTGACCCAACACTACGAATGCATGTAGATTTATCATCGTGGAATAATCCATGGGTGGTCCATAAGGGACAAACTTTCATTCCTATCAGATGACATTCCACTTGTGGTTCATAACATGCAGACTTTAATGTTGGTTGTGGAGAATGATTATCTTTCTGATTCAAAGGTTTGTTTCAGCCATGTTTGGACCCCATTCCCTAAAGGGGGGGCTTGGAAGGGCTTTCCCCCCCACAACTGTCGCCAGGGAGGTCTGAGGGGGTGGGGGAGGGAGAAGACAAATTTTGTAGCCCCCCCCTGGCGGGTGATTCGGGGGCAGTGCCCTCGAAGTGAAATTTTCAGAAAAATTACCTTATAAAATATTGTAATTTCATAGTCAATCTAGACCATTCATTATAAGGTTGTAGATATGATAGTAGAAGTTATTTTAGGGATTTTTTCCCTAGAAGGCATCTCTCTTTTATGAGGGAATTGTATTGCGGCTGTGGATTATCATGAATATTGTATTTTGAGAGAGGAGACTATGAGAGAAAGAAGAGGAATTTACAGCGGGTGTGTTGTAGGTTGTATCCCTTCATTTTGCTGGATAATAATAAGGAAGGACCTCAAAATATATCTGGTTGACGTAGCCCACACTGGATGAACCACATATATCTGTGTCTCTATTTTATTGTGTATATTATGTGTTTTATTTCCGCAGTTGTTTATTTTATTTCTCCACAATCTTGTTTTTCTAACAACTAGTATCATAATGAAAGGTAATTCGCAGGAAAAGAGGGTTCCTGGTTCGAGTGGGATAAATGGTGAAAGATGGAAAGTTTAGGGTTGAGAAATTTAACGACCAAAACTACCAATTATGGAAGATGAAGATGGAACATTATTTATATCAGAAGGATCTATTCCTACCATTGGGAGGAATAGAAAAGAAGGCGATGACCATGAAGGATGAAGAATGGGAGGTTCATGACAGAAAGGCACTTGGAACGATACGACTAAGACTAGCAACGTCGGTGGCTTTCAATATTTCGAAAGAAAAGACAACAAAGGAATTGATGGACACATTGGCTAAACTGTATGAAAAACACTCGGCGTCCAATAGGCTATTTCTAATGAAGTGATTATTTAATATGAATATGTCAGAAGGTGGGTCTATTGCAGATCATTTAAATGAATTTAATACGGTTACTAATCAGCTAAGTTCTGTAAAAGTGGACTTTGATGATGACGTAAGGGCTCTTCTAATCTTGTGCTCATTGCTAGAAAGATGGAACGACTTGGTCATGGATGTAAGTAACTTTGTCTCTAGTTCAAACACATTAAAATTTGATGATGTTGTTGGTGTTATCCTTAGAAAGGAAATGTGTCAGAAAAGAAAAGGTGAGACATTAGGTAATGCATTGTTGTGGAGAACAGGGGAAGATAAAAGGATATAAGAAAGCGCTCAGGGAACAGTGGGAATTATAGGAAGGGGAGATCCAAATCCAGACTGGGAAAAATAGAGTGTTGGAATTGTGGGAAGAAAGGACATCTGAAGAAAGACGACAGAGCTCCAAAGAAACAAAGAGACAGACAACAGGAGAAAAATCAGGAAGAAAGTGTAGTAGGTGATGTGTTACAAGATGCTTTGATTCTTTCTGTACATAATATTTATGAGTCTTGGGTAGTATATTTAGGGGGCTTCATTTCATGCCACACTCGATAGGAAACATTTTCTAGATTATGTTCAAGGTGATTTTGAACAGGTTCATTTGAATGATGATGCACCATGCAAAATTGTTGGAATGGGCAAGGTACAAATAAAGAAAAATAACGAAAACCAATGATTGTTGAAAGAGGTAAGACATGTTCCATATCTAAGAAAAAATTTGATTTCAACAGGGCAGTTGGAAAGTGAAGGATGTATATATATATTTACAGATAAGTCATGGAAGGTCACCAAAGGATCACTGGTGATACCAAAAGGAGAGAAGATAGGTACATTGTATTTATGTATTTTCATTCACGATGTGGTTAATACATAGTTTTTTCCATATTTTTAGTGATTAAAATACGATTATATCATGTTTTACTAATGACGGTTGATAAAGTGTGATTTCCATGATCAACATTCCCGTACCATTACTTTGGTTCAGCATTCTGCATCAATATAGCTATTCTCGTAACTAGTATTGTAGCTTGTCATATTGGCACACTTCTAGAAGGAAATCAAGAACATTGGTTTTGTCCAGAACAACGTTGACATGTTGACATGTGTGTTAGAATTCACCCAGATCGCACATGTTGACCTCCATCTCAGGGGAAATAATTCAGCCAAATTAATAAAAGTTCTAGACAGTCAACTTCACCCTCGATTTTCATCCAGATGAAGACAAATTTGAAGAATCTAGAACATGGGCTTTGTTTCTAGCATGACAAATTGGGTCTCACACGAACCGTTTTCCAAACAAATGAAGGGTTGAAGAGTTATCGATGGTTCTTCGAACTAACATCTGCTCAAATTTGTGATGTCCAGATTTGATGACGTGGCCTTGGGTTTAACGTCAAGACAAAATTGGTACGAGGATATTTATTGGTTGTAATTGTATCCTGAAGTTAATTCTTCCATTGAATAATGGATCGACCAAAACAAGAATTTGATTGACTGGAAGCACGATGTGCATATGTATAAATGCAATTATTTTAAGAGGCATTGGGGAAGATTTTTTATTATGGTTTAAGCTGGTTATTGTAATTAGAGCTTTTATTTGTGAGCAGAAGCTGGAGTTTATTTAATAAAGATTTGATTTTTGAAATTTGGAGTATCTTCTTGGATTGAGTTAACTTCTCCAGGTGCACCATCCAGGTCGGGAAGGGCCCCTCGATCCGGTAATGCCCTGGCTTGTAGTTTGGATTACATTTTGTTTGATTTTAGTTTAAAATTGCATTCGATTTAAGTGTGTGTTATTTCAATTTGCAGATGTGATTAATCAGTAAATAAAACTACTTCCTTAGATTGATTCACCCATAGCTTAATTCCTTATTGAATCTCCAATTCAACTTTCGCAGCCTTGTTATTCTTATTAGATTATTTTCTCTGCCAAAATCAACTCTGCCTTCCACGCAATTTCATGTCTCTGAAGCCGCACTGTATTCTACGATAACTCAATGCTCATTCTACACAATTTGACCCCGTTGCTAATTAACTAAATTCATCTAAATCACCTGCACTCTCCTTTTCTTTCAACGTACTCGACCTNACTTCTTTGCAAAAGAAGGGAGTGAAATTTGAATGGACTTCCAAGTGTGAAGATATTTTTCAACAGTTGAAGGGAATATTGACAAGTGCACCAATATTGAAGATTGGATATCCAAACGAAGATTTCATCATGTGCACTGATGCATGCAATGAAGGGCTTGGTGGAGTCTTTAGTCAAAAAGATCATGTGGTATGCTATGAGTCCAGAAAATTAAAAAAGCACGAAAATAATTATGCTACACATGACTTAGAGTTAACATTGATTGTCCATGCATTGAAAATGTGGAGACATTACCTTATGGGTAAGAAATTCAAGCTAAGGACAGACCACTGTGGTTTGAAGAATTTTTTTGGACAACCAACACTAAATGCTAGACAAACTAGATGGATGGAATTTATGAGTGAATATGACTTTGAAATTAAGCACATAAAGGGAAAGGAAAATCAAGTGGCCGATGCACTCAACATGAGAGCTCATGAACTGCATATTGCAACCATTCGCATGTATAGGACATATTTTAAAAACAAAGTTATTGCAGCAGCAAATTCAAATCAAAATTATTTAAAAATAAAAGAGACATTACGACAAGGTAATTTTCAGTAGAAATTCAATTATGATAAGATGAAAGAAGATGGAATTCTCATGTACAAAGGTAAGGTGTATGTGTCGAATTACAGTGAGATGAAAAATGCAGTGCTGGAAGAGATGCATAATGTGCCATATGTAGGGCACCCAAGATATCGAAAAAAAATTGCAGCAGTAAGAAGCCAATATTTTTGGCCTGAAATGAAGAAGGAAGTGGCTAATTACATAGCCAGATGTCTGGAATGCCAAAAAGTAAAGACAAAACATAGAGACCCAATAGGTTTGATACAACCATTTCCCATTCTGGAGTGGAAGTGGGAAGTTTTTACGGTTGATTTTATTACTAAGCTTTCTAGAATAGTAAAGCAACATGATTCCATCATGGTGGTGGTGGACAAATTGACTAAAGCAACACATTTCATTCCAGTAAAGACTACACACAAGGTAGAAAATATTGCATATATTTATATGAGAGAAGTTGTTAGGCTACATGGAGTGCCTAAGGAAATAGTTTTAGACAGAGATGCAAAGTTTAATTCTAATTTTTAGAAGGGTTTGTTCAAGGGATTTGGAACAAACTAAAATCTTAGTACAACATATCATCCAGAGTCATATGGGAAAAAAGAAAGGAGTAATAGGATCATTGAGGGCATGCTTAGAATGTATATGATGGATCAACCATCAAAGTGGGAATATTATATCCATTTAGTTGAATTTTCCTACAATAATGGGTATCATGCCTCATTGAAAATGAGTCCATTTGAGGCATTGTATGGCATAAAATGAAACACACCAGAGAGTTGGGATAATCCTGCAGACATAGCAGTTGTTGGGCCAGAATTGTTAAAGGAAATGGAAGATCAGATGGAAAAGATAAAGCAGAATTTGAAGGTCGCCCATGATAGGAATAAATGTTATGCAGACAAGAATAGAGTTTTCAGATATTTCAAAGTGGGGGAACATATGTTCTTAAATGTAAAGGCAAAGATAAGTTCTCTAAGATTAAGAAGTTGCCCAAAGTTGGTAGCAAGATATCGTGGTCCTTTTGAAATATTAGAAAAGATAGGTCTAGTTGCATACATGTTAACTTTTACTGCATCCATGAAAGTGCATAATGTATTTCATGTGTCATTATTAAAGAAATATGTTCCTGATCCTAACCACATATTTGATTGGAATGTGATCCAAGTGGAGAACGAAGGGGATTTTCGGGTGGAACCAATATGCATCCTGGACTAGAAATTCAAAGTGCTAACAAACAAAGTCATAGGGATGGTAAAGGTTCAATGGACCTACTATGGTCCTGAACATTCTACATGGGAGCATGAAGAAAACATGTGGGCACAATACCCACAATTTTTTTATCGTTTTGAATAAGACAGAATGCAAGACTCTATTTGAGCAGCTAGAGTTTTGGAACCACTTCTTCGAGTCTTGACCAAATGCGTTGGGGACCTTGATAAAAGAATGGCTCATTCCTTGGGTTAGCCCTGATAAACAGATGGCACATACCTTGGGTTATCCCTGATAAATGAATGGTGCATTCCTTGGGTCAGCAAAGTTGAGAGGAACATGAGATTTTGGTTAGAGATGATGTTAGAATTGTAAAAATTGCAGAATTTATTTTCTAAGTATTGTGATGTATTTTTTTGTATATTTATATCGACATAGAGTGCATTGAGGACGATGTAAAATTGTAGAGGAGGGGAAATGTAACATCCCCACTATAATCCCCAGTTTAATTAATGATTATGTAGATATAATATGTGGCTACGGGCAAGCGATGTAATATGTGAATTGTATTTTGTTGTATTAATAAAATGTGAAGCCAGCTGCTAAGGGGACATGGACAAGAGATGGGGGATGAATTAATCCACGAGAAGGGAGTGTCTAGGATAATTTCCAAGAGGGTTCCAAGGGGGAATTACCCATGTATATTTATTTAAAACATTTTCCTAAATTGTTATTTGTATATGAAGCTTCTCTTTTCTGATTGAGTGTTTCCAAAAACCAATAATTTAATACATGTAAGAGGGTGGGTGTGAGTGGTCATATCCCAGAGTTATTGGGCACATGGGGGTTAAGTACAATCATATTGGAGAAGAGTGTGAGTCAATAAAGGAAATTCAAAGGGAGGAAATCCATAGGGGAAGAAGCGAAAACAATGTTTAGTTAGTCAGGTTGGTGCATGGAAGGGGGACACACAGAGAGCAAGAAAACATAATTGGAAGTCGATGCGGCCATGGATGGACAATTATGGAATGCAACTGGAGAATAACATGAGTGAATTGGATCTGGAGAATTGAAGAGCCCGGTTGTCAGGCCGAAAGAGTGAACTCATGTGTGAGTTGCACTAAAACAACAAGTGTTTGTTGTTGGTTTGCTAATAGTTTTCCTAGCAGCAGTTTCCCTTGAGTTCCCAACTAATAGATTCCTAGTTTCCTATGTCAGAGAGACCTTGATAAACGAATGGATCATTCCTTGGGTTAGCCTTGATAAATGGATGGTACATCCATTGGGTTAACCTTGATAAAATAATGGTGCATTCCTTGGGTTGGACAAGTCAAGAGGAAGAGAGCTAGTGGAAAAATCGGGATAACTATAGGAAAATATAAGTTGGGTTGAGATTTTTATGAGTTGTGAGTGGACTATGAGAGACCACCCTCTTTTGTGGATTGATAGCCTCAGCTCGGGGGTCATTGGTTGTTGATATTTGGAGCAATAAGTCTATGGTTGGGTGGAACGTCTGTCCCAAGTAGTTGGTTGCACGATTCTTGTTTAAAGATAAATGTTTTATCTTGTATTGAGTTATTTACATGTCTTATTGTTGTGCATGAAATCTGTGTGAATGAGAATGAATTATATGTTGTTGTAATGAATGGTTTAGTTGTATCTCATGTTGATTATTAGAATTATGTAGATGCTTCTATTGTGTGGTTAAAGACAGTAGATGAATTTGTTTTAATTTGTAGTTGTAAGCTACAGGAAATTGACTAACAGTAAAATAATTGTTTTAATTAGCAGAAGTGTCGTTTTATGTGAATTCCACGGGTATTGTTTCTAGCTAAAGGATAGGTACGTTAATAAAATGGTATCAGAATCCGATGACAAGAGAGTTATTTGTGTGACATGACAATCTTTTGTGGTTGGGTACGTTACATAGTTGAGTCATGTTTGTACATGAACAAATTGTCTAGATACAAGAGTGCAGTGCCACCACAAATTTATCGCATTGGGTGTATTACTTGTAAATTCGAGTGCCAAGGACTTATTGCTCATAAGATTTACATTTGAACTAATAAATACGACATTATATCAATAGAATACAAATAATAATTTGATATTTTTAAGATGACTGATTCAAATGAATGGTTCTAATTAAAACTTGTGGTCACATTCCAATACCATGTTTCATTTGATTGTGAACAATAGCTAGGGTTCTCTTTTGATTCAAACCTAACCTTAAATGAGAGAGAATGAACACTTGGATTAATCAGTGAAATATTCCATCTTGGGTATTGGAAGGAGATTTGACAAGAGAATTAGTTACTGAGTTTTGTTTTCAAAGTATGTACCAACAATATGATTTCTTTTGTGTGTGAACAATTTAAACCTCCATTGATTGAAATTAAGATGAGAATAGTCAAAGTACATTGTGCATACATATATCAGTGACCTAGACATGATAACATGTGGATCCATTAGACTTTTCTCATTCTTAAAAGAAATCATATGGACAAATTAAAGTTGTTTAAGATTTCTTTCTTGTTGATTTATTAGTGTTTTAATGAATGATTGGATTGAAGTATGGTTTACTTGTCTTCTGAGAAGTTAGAGTAGTTTAAGACTTCATTTTTTTACCTACAAATATTGTGTATATATCTCATAAGTTTACAAACTGGATTGAAAATTAAAGGTTTTGTTAACAACAATCAATTGACCCAACACTACGAATGCATGTAGATTTATCATCGTGGAATAATCCATGGGTGGTCCATAAGGGACAAACTTTCATTCCTATCAGATGACATTCCACTTGTGGTTCATAACATGCAGACTTTAATGTTGGTTGTGGAGAATGATTATCTTTCTGATTCAAAGGTTTGTTTCAGCCATGTTTGGACCCCATTCCCTAAAGGGGGGGCTTGGAAGGGCTTTCCCCCCCACAACTGTCGCCAGGGAGGTCTGAGGGGGTGGGGGAGGGAGAAGACAAATTTTGTAGCCCCCCCCTGGCGGGTGATTCGGGGGCAGTGCCCTCGAAGTGAAATTTTCAGAAAAATTACCTTATAAAATATTGTAATTTCATAGTCAATCTAGACCATTCATTATAAGGTTGTAGATATGATAGTAGAAGTTATTTTAGGGATTTTTTCCCTAGAAGGCATCTCTCTTTTATGAGGGAATTGTATTGCGGCTGTGGATTATCATGAATATTGTATTTTGAGAGAGGAGACTATGAGAGAAAGAAGAGGAATTTACAGCGGGTGTGTTGTAGGTTGTATCCCTTCATTTTGCTGGATAATAATAAGGAAGGACCTCAAAATATATCTGGTTGACGTAGCCCACACTGGATGAACCACATATATCTGTGTCTCTATTTTATTGTGTATATTATGTGTTTTATTTCCGCAGTTGTTTATTTTATTTCTCCACAATCTTGTTTTTCTAACAACTAGTATCATAATGAAAGGTAATTCGCAGGAAAAGAGGGTTCCTGGTTCGAGTGGGATAAATGGTGAAAGATGGAAAGTTTAGGGTTGAGAAATTTAACGACCAAAACTACCAATTATGGAAGATGAAGATGGAACATTATTTATATCAGAAGGATCTATTCCTACCATTGGGAGGAATAGAAAAGAAGGCGATGACCATGAAGGATGAAGAATGGGAGGTTCATGACAGAAAGGCACTTGGAACGATACGACTAAGACTAGCAACGTCGGTGGCTTTCAATATTTCGAAAGAAAAGACAACAAAGGAATTGATGGACACATTGGCTAAACTGTATGAAAAACACTCGGCGTCCAATAGGCTATTTCTAATGAAGTGATTATTTAATATGAATATGTCAGAAGGTGGGTCTATTGCAGATCATTTAAATGAATTTAATACGGTTACTAATCAGCTAAGTTCTGTAAAAGTGGACTTTGATGATGACGTAAGGGCTCTTCTAATCTTGTGCTCATTGCTAGAAAGATGGAACGACTTGGTCATGGATGTAAGTAACTTTGTCTCTAGTTCAAACACATTAAAATTTGATGATGTTGTTGGTGTTATCCTTAGAAAGGAAATGTGTCAGAAAAGAAAAGGTGAGACATTAGGTAATGCATTGTTGTGGAGAACAGGGGAAGATAAAAGGATATAAGAAAGCGCTCAGGGAACA
This sequence comes from Picea glauca, assembly GCA_000966675.3. Lineage (NCBI taxonomy): Eukaryota > Viridiplantae > Streptophyta > Pinopsida > Pinales > Pinaceae > Picea > Picea glauca. The sequence goes on from JZKD02S2182778.1 coordinate 13,718, forward strand.
GTGGGAATTATAGGAAGGGGAGATCCAAATCCAGACTGGGAAAAATAGAGTGTTGGAATTGTGGGAAGAAAGGACATCTGAAGAAAGACGACAGAGCTCCAAAGAAACAAAGAGACAGACAACAGGAGAAAAATCAGGAAGAAAGTGTAGTAGGTGATGTGTTACAAGATGCTTTGATTCTTTCTGTACATAATATTTATGAGTCTTGGGTAGTATATTTAGGGGGCTTCATTTCATGCCACACTCGATAGGAAACATTTTCTAGATTATGTTCAAGGTGATTTTGAACAGGTTCATTTGAATGATGATGCACCATGCAAAATTGTTGGAATGGGCAAGGTACAAATAAAGAAAAATAACGAAAACCAATGATTGTTGAAAGAGGTAAGACATGTTCCATATCTAAGAAAAAATTTGATTTCAACAGGGCAGTTGGAAAGTGAAGGATGTATATATATATTTACAGATAAGTCATGGAAGGTCACCAAAGGATCACTGGTGATACCAAAAGGAGAGAAGATAGGTACATTGTATTTATGTATTTTCATTCACGATGTGGTTAATACATAGTTTTTTCCATATTTTTAGTGATTAAAATACGATTATATCATGTTTTACTAATGACGGTTGATAAAGTGTGATTTCCATGATCAACATTCCCGTACCATTACTTTGGTTCAGCATTCTGCATCAATATAGCTATTCTCGTAACTAGTATTGTAGCTTGTCATATTGGCACACTTCTAGAAGGAAATCAAGAACATTGGTTTTGTCCAGAACAACGTTGACATGTTGACATGTGTGTTAGAATTCACCCAGATCGCACATGTTGACCTCCATCTCAGGGGAAATAATTCAGCCAAATTAATAAAAGTTCTAGACAGTCAACTTCACCCTCGATTTTCATCCAGATGAAGACAAATTTGAAGAATCTAGAACATGGGCTTTGTTTCTAGCATGACAAATTGGGTCTCACACGAACCGTTTTCCAAACAAATGAAGGGTTGAAGAGTTATCGATGGTTCTTCGAACTAACATCTGCTCAAATTTGTGATGTCCAGATTTGATGACGTGGCCTTGGGTTTAACGTCAAGACAAAATTGGTACGAGGATATTTATTGGTTGTAATTGTATCCTGAAGTTAATTCTTCCATTGAATAATGGATCGACCAAAACAAGAATTTGATTGACTGGAAGCACGATGTGCATATGTATAAATGCAATTATTTTAAGAGGCATTGGGGAAGATTTTTTATTATGGTTTAAGCTGGTTATTGTAATTAGAGCTTTTATTTGTGAGCAGAAGCTGGAGTTTATTTAATAAAGATTTGATTTTTGAAATTTGGAGTATCTTCTTGGATTGATTTAACTTCTCCAGGTGCACCATCCAGGTCGGGAAGGGCCCCTCGATCCGGTAATGCCCTGGCTTGTAGTTTGGATTAAATTTTGTTTGATTTTAGTTTAAAATTGCATTCGATTTAAGTGTGTGTTATTTCAATTTGCAGATGTGATTAATCAGTAAATAAAACTACTTCCTTAGATTGATTCACCCATAGATTAATTCCTTATTGAATCTCCAATTCAACTTTCGCAGCCTTATTATTCTTATTAGATTCTTTTCTCTGCCAAAATCAACTCTGCCTTCCACGCAATTTCATGTCTCTGAAGCCGCACTGTATTCTACGATAACTCAATGCTCATTCTCACACAATTTGACCCCGTTGCTAATTAACTAAATTCATCTAAATCACCTGCACTCTCCTTTTCTTTCAACGTACTCGACCTTTTCTTCCATGATGGACCTGTATTTCTATTTGATGTTGCATAATAAGTTAAAAGTAAATGTTATATTCAATTTTTAGTTTGTTTTGACATGTTAATACATATAGTTGTTAACTTATTTTTTCCATATATATATGGTTTAAATGAGTGTTTGGTTTGGATTACATTTATTTTATATTATTTGTTTTGTTTTATTAGTCACTTTGTCATATATTGTATTATTTAACCATATGTCCATTTTGTTATATTCAATTATTACTTTATAAGTTGAGTTGAATGGTTGTGGCAAGTTGTATATATAGTTTATGGGATTGACATAATATTATTAATATATAGTTTTGAGTTGAATGGTTGTGACAAGTTGTATATATAGTTTATGGGATTGACATAATATTATTAATATATAGTTTTGTATTTATTATTTTTAGATCATATTAATTTATTGATTGGTATAATTTTTCCTTGTTATATTTGGGGATATTGGTTTGTCATTTATATTTTCATGTTAAGTTTTATTAAATATAATTGTTGTGTTATTACACGAATATATATGCAACATTAAAATTGGATCATTATTTTAAAAGCAAGTTACATTCACGATTCACAACACAAAAGAAATTGGTTCCATTATTAACTCCAACTCATTTTCCTTCCACTACTAAGAACATCACTTTTCTCTTGATTTCCTCACTCTCCATTTCTTTTTTTATTGGGCGTATCTTTTCGAGGACATTTTATTTGCATAGATTGAATTTAGATTTCATTTCCTATTTGGTGGATTTGCTCTTGAAATTGGTAAATTCCACTTTAGGTCGGTAGAACACATACATGAGGGTTTGAGTAACCTCATACAACTGACTGATTTGTATGCCAGTTTGGGTAAATTCCACATTCACTTTTAGGTTTCCTTACTTTTCCTTTAATACAGTCTCTTTAATTTAGTTTTCCCGTAGTTTAGCAAAACACTATAGGAATAAGCCATTGAAGATCGGGATCTAACTCAGGAGATGTGATCTTGCGATCCATTGTTAAGCTACATCTTGTAGTGTGAATTTACATTTTAGCTTGTCTTACTTGCATTTATTACATTTTGAAGTGTGTTTGTCGGCTATAGGCTAGACTAGGCTCCAATCCTACATTTTCTGTGCCTTCACCTCTAAGTCTACAACTCCCTGGTTGATAGTTTAATGTTGGTAAATTAGTGCATATATTTAGCCCAACATTTTGGCATCATTGCTGGGGAGGTGCTAAAGGGATCAGAGCATAGGTAAGTTTCTTTTAAATTACACATCTTGGTGGAGGAGAAATAGTAAGACGAGAGGTAAGAACCTGCGCGACCACTATTGTGAGTTTCCCCAAAACCCTAATTGTTTCTTTCTTGCAAGTGTGGTTACTTTCCTTCAAGTGTGTTTATTTTCATTGAAGTGTGATTTCCGTTTTTGCAAGAGTGTTTATTTTATGCAATTTTGATTTATTTCCTGCAAGTGAGTTTATTTTCATGCAAGTGTGGTGTGTTTTTCAATTCTGCAATTAGGTTGATTTCATTCAATCTAAATTTCATTTTTCTTCCAGTTATTCCTTTTGGGTG
>JZKD02S2182778.1:27744-65207 GCA_000966675.3 Picea glauca
ATTTCCAGTAGAAGAGCCAACCTGCATATTATGTCTATGTGAAAACATATTCTTTATCATTGTGGGCTACTACTGCACTAATAGGCGTTGGGCCTCTTCCAACTTTGGCCATTGATGAGTCATGTGATCTTCGTTGCAAAGATTGCAAGGGAATTTTACCTTTCTCTTCTCCTTTTTGGCCCCTCCAGTATTCACATCAGATTTAGAATTTTTAGTATTATTTCCACCACCTTTCTTATCCTTTCCTTTTTTATTCTTTCCTCTGAGTTGATGGGTACCCTTCAAGGCCATCAATTGTATAACATGAACATGCAGCGACTGGATAGTGGAAATGGTTGAAGCCATTGATTTATCGATCCTAGATAAATGAATGCTCATATGTTGCATCTGGTTCATGACCATATCTGCGGTAGTTCTTTTTACAAATCAAAATTAGTTTCATATGGTTTTTGAAGGATCAAAATTGTGTCACGATGCATCTAATATAATCTCATAAAGGATACCATATTGAGAGTATATAGGATCCCACTATCAGGCCCTAAATATCGCCTCTTCCTATGAGGATACTCTTGACGTAGATACATCTTTAGAGATGTACAACAATAGGGACTTGAGGAACCATTTCAAAAAGAACGTAGGAGGGACTTTGGCTTTCATAAGACTCTTCCACCTCCACCACTCTTGGATGTGATCCAAAATGTGAGTGTCCTTGTCATGTTTTAGTGTGGATAGGAGGTAAGTGTTGGCATCGTACTAGACAGAAAGCTAGAAGTGATTGAGGAAAACCAAATCCATATCATGAAATGTGTGAAATGCTCCATCACCAAGTTCGATGTACCATTTGGTGCAGAATCCCATATTAGTGCACTGGAAGAGGTGAAGCTGGATGGAATCATCGTTTATAAAGTTTAAAGAACACCATAAATGAAACATAGTCACATGGTCTCCTGGATCCTCTCTGAACTTACCTTTGAATTTTGGGGTGTCCAAAGGTAATTTGGTGGGGATAGGGGGCTAGTTCAAATCATGGAAAATTATATCATTCATAATATTTTATAGGCATAGAAAGTTTAACATCGCTAGAAAAGCTAACCTTAGCGGGGGCCCAGAATTCCAACTAGCTGAGTTGGAGTTCCTGGGTTGAGTTCCTACCGAAAAAAAATGGCCTAAGTTGGTACTAGAACTATGTTTCTAGGAATAACTTGTATATGGACCAGGGTTTGGGGTAAAACCTTGATAACCGTAGTTATATGGAGTAATTCCTCCACCCATCTAATTTCCATAATACAAAGTAGGGTTTCCCCCTAATGAGATCCCTTGCAATGGAAAGTTCCCTTGCATTGGATAGTTATGATCGAGAAATGGGTTTCCCCCTATCAATATAACTTGTAAAGAATAATATCCTAGCATGGGATTCCAATGGTATTGGAAGGGATTTCCCCTCACTGACATCCCAGACGAGAGAAAGGGATTAGTCTTGAACCCACCAAACAACATGAATGGGTCAGATGAAGATGGCATGCTGACAGACTAGAATATGCCACCCATAGGGATGCCTCATCCTACAAAAGTGTTGGGGCCATAATATGGAACATACCTACCCCCAAGTGAGGGGGACGATAGAGGTATGTGCCCTCCACCCGAAGGAAAATCTTGGAGGGGATTTGAATAACTCCCTACGCCAACATTACTACTTTGGGGAAATGACTAAGAACCAACCGACACATTCTGCATGTCAATTGACTACATCCCAAACAAGGAAGCGTTAGAAATAAATAAAAATGAAGAGGTTTCAATCGAAGTCTAAGTGGACCCTAATATCAGTTGCGAGGAGTTGTTGGTTGACGTGACTACCATGGATTGAACCATGCCAATCATTTGGTTAGATATAAAAAGAGGAAGGATTCCTCCTGACACAATTATTGACGTGGGGGTTGCAGGGGACCCTCACCCCAAAAATTATGAAGTTTCATCCATGATAGCCCACCGAAGAGGGAGAATGTTATTGAAGTCCAACCCAAGAGATGGAATCTGTGAAACAACTGGATCTTGAGGTCCAGTTAACAGAGAATTGTACAGACGAATGAAACCTTTGGATTCGATATCTGATATGTGAGTAACCTACAGTGAATAAGCATTAGTTTTTGTAGGATTTATCTCTACAATTTTGATGGGACCAATCAGTACGAAAATGATGGTTTGATCAACTTGAGGCCTCAAAGGAGGCAGTGGAGAATTCACTTTGACAAGCAGAAGACCCTCAATTCTCCTAGACCGACGAGGCGATTGATAAACCACTTTAAGATATAGGCTCAAGGTGACCACCAACACACTTACCGAAGTCATATATGATCACAGAGAACACCAATAGAAAATTCCTAAATGGAAACAACAATCACAAACAACTTTACCAATACTTCGGCTTAGGTGGATTAGGTGTTGAGATTGCAGTAGTAACGAAGTTAGGTAGGGACCTTTCAGATGAAGGCATGGGTTGATTAAGTCTTGTGAACCAGTGAACAAAGGAGTGAGAAGAAATTATCCCAACCTCCAATAACCATCCCTTCCAGGTACAAGTACCCATGCTTTGTGGGGCACCCTCTAGACATATTGAAAAGTGTAATACGATGTATGGCCCAGGTACAATGGGAAACCCCATGCAATCACCTCTGATATTCCTAGGAATGACAACTAACTATATGAACTTGCAATCAATGTCTGGGGGGTACAATTGATGGTCAAGATCGAAGGTATGGAAAGGGTAACAAATCATGAAGCCTCAAAATCGGGACCTCTCATGGAGATAAAGGCACTGATGAAACCCACAAAATATAATCTCTCCACTATATTTAGTGAAGCGTTGGAGGGGTTATCTCCTTGGCTCTCCTTCATGCGACCTCATGTTTAACTCCTATGTTAGAGGAGGTTACCATCTATACTTATACAAAAATTGTATTTTCCGCTCCCTATCTTGGACTCCTCAATTGTTTTTTGGCCTTGGAGAATTAAATCTCCAACCTAAACCAAGGCCCTAGCCTAAGCTAGTTTGTTTACCCTAGAAAATGAAATTTCTAATTAATTTTAATTAAATGTTCATTTTTCAAAGGTTGTTATTTACTCATAGGGGTAATAGATGAAACTAAATGGTTTTTTAAGGACTCAATAGAAAAACACCTAAGAACATAAAATAAAAAAAATGGTGTTCTTCACTAAAAATATGAGTGTAAAACACTTCAAAATTAAAAAGAAAACTATTTGTCTTTATAATATGCAAGAAATGCAATTTGTATTTAAGATTAAATGAATTATTAATTCAAGTTTACTTTGAAATGCAATGCAATTGAAAATTTGTGGAAATTTTTTCGTCAAAACTATGAAAATGACAATTTTTTTCTTTTTCAAGGATGCAAAATGCAATTTGAAAACTAACAAGCACCATAAATAAATAAAGCACACTAAAAAAGTTTTATTTTTAGTGAAACAATGGAAATGACTGAAAAATAATACTAAAGTATACTTCATGCAAGTATTTGTTTTCTTGTTTAAGAGGTAGAAGAAATAGGAAAGATTTTAAAGATAAAACATATCCTTAGAACCAACAAGAAACAACAAAAGAAGGTCAAAAAGAAACCAGACCTATAAATATTTTCCAAGAACAGCAATAAAAGACACTCTAGATAAAATATCTTGGAAAGCAACTTCTCAAACTACCTTCAAAAGCTTAAAAATGATCCAAAAAAGGAAATGCACAAAAATATTTTGTTTTCTTTATAAAATTCAAACCAAACTACTACAAAACTCAACAAGCAACATAAAAAGAGTCTTAAAGTCCCTAGAGAGACCCTAGACACCTAGAGAAACACCCTCAAACCAGAAAAGATTAGAAAAAATCCTTCCTGAGAAGTTGTACGTGCATGTACACAAGGCATCCTACATATACACAATTGTATAAACTAGCGGGCTCCTATATGTATGCAACTGTGGTAACTATAGAGCATGTATATGTCCAAGAAATCTCAAAAAGAGAAAAAAAGAGACAACATAGATTGCTCAAATGAAAAATGGAAAGACTCAAATGATTGTAAATTACTAATCTAAGTACCCAGCAACAGTCTGAGACAAAATAAAAACAAATCAACCAAGAAAACAAATGAACAAAACCCAAAATAGGCCTACTAGGGAAAAATCCCTAGTATGGTCACCGGTTTTTATTTTGGGGAAAATTTCCCTACAGTAGTGGTCTTACTATAATGTACCAATGACCGTACAGGAAGAAAATTCCATAAAGAACAATCGACAATGATACTATAACCAACTTCAAAGAAAATAACTAACTATTGATAAGAGGAGAAGGGTTAACTCACCAAGAGTCCTACAGTTTCCATCATTCATGATTGTCATAGTTTCCTCTCCCTTTTCCAATAGCTCCTCTGCAATCTCCAAGAATGTCAAATAGAAAATCCTACAAAGAGAGGTAGTTATATTGATAACTACTTGTTAGTTCAATGAAAATACAATGGAATTATCAAAGCAATTAGTATTCTATGAAGCATATATGAAAGAATTGTAAATTTAATCAATACCAATACAATACACTTCAAAGGAATGAGTTTCTTATTGATGAACAATAGTTAGATAGTTACAAATTATACTTGTCTGGTACAGTGTTTCCCTATCGAAAGAGACCTCGGATTCCTCCACCTGGATCTTTCTATAAAGTTTGGTTTTGACTCTGGATTCACCACGGACCTAAAGAGAATATATGGAAGATTCTTGGTTAGATATCTTGATGATCATAAGGAGGATAGAAACAAGGGTTTCTAAGTCAAAAAACTAGCAGCAATAGGGATATGTATGGGATTACAAACTTGGTGGGTATATCCAAATAGATGTGTGTTTTAAATGTGCAAAGAATCATTATCTTTCTCCTTAAGGAAAATGCTCCTTTCATGTGGTCTCTAGATGGTTAGAGATGGTTAAGTACGGGTAAAAGGATTTAGGAAACTAACCAAACATGTAACTCAACATTTAATTAGGCAGAATTATATTTTTGTCAGCATTTATTAGCATGTACGTCATTGTCCCTTGAGCAACTTGCATATACGCATGTTTCATAACTGCTAGGGCAAGTGCATCCTCCAAAAAATTGTTTTTAGAAGGAATCAAGGGGGTATGTGGAAGCATTTTTTTGTAATTAGGATAGGGATTAGGCAAATAATAACATCAATTCTTCAATGGTGGAAATTGATGCTATAACACCCGGTGGTATCATAGCTTGGCTAAGGGGTGGTGTCCACAATGGACTACCTAAGGTTAGGTGGAAAATTTCTTTTCTTCAGCCAATTGCTTGGTGTTCAATATTCAATACAATAAAGTTGATATTTCTATGTAATAAGATAGATTATGATTGTGTACTTTGATGGTGTTTCATTTTTTGAATGCTAAAGAGTAATTCATAAGCTTACTCTTCATTTGTATCTTGTGATCAATTTTATATATGTCAATTTGTTTCTCAAAGATTATCATTATAATCTACTACATTATTTATGTTGTACATGCCCATTTTTATTTTACTCCTGTAGAGTGGTCGGCGAGTGGGATTTATGCATCCCTTGTTCTATGTATTTCTATGTCTTATCAAACACAATAAGTTGTGTCAATCCTAGAAAACGTTTTTTGTATTTCCCTATATTATGCATACATGTAGTTTGGAGTATTATGGTTCGGTACAAGACCACAAAAAATCCCATACAAAATTGTATGCAGTATCTTAATAGGGGTACTTCTATTCCACACAAAGAAAATATCATATAAATTTTCAAGGAAAATGGAAAGGGGGAAGTAATGCATGTATTCGTCTATCCAACAAGGTCTAAATATGTTAGTTATTTTATGCAATGGACATTTTCATAATATATGTAGGGGAATCAATTCAAATTCTACTAAAAGAAATGAACAAGTGTAGAGTGAGACCTATGATTCAAATGGGAAGGTTCATACATTACTAGATGCAAATTCTCATTTTGATATAGGTTAAAATATTTCTCTAAAGCATTTTTATCTTAGTTGGCAGATGGAAGTTTGGGAATTCATAACATTTTTAATATTTTGGGCCTCCGCCAAACTTTTCAAGCACTAATGTAGTGACCAATGCTTGTTAATATAGATATTTAATTAACTTGGATTATGACCAAATACCATTTTTGTAAATAAAAAATGATCCACGATAAACATTATAAGAGTGGGTTCATCCATAACTATGAGCAAATCATTATTTGGTACAACAAACCTGCTATGAGTAGTTTCTTACTTGAATCATGTATTTCTTCTCAATGGCCCAATTCAGTTCTAGTTTCTCTTTTATGAGACAACACGGTGTTAAAATCATTAACAACAATGACATTTTTGAGTATTTTGTCCTTTGAACAATCTATGTACAAAAATAAAAATAAAATTACTATTTAATAATCCACAAAGGATAACTTTGTTATTATTACATAGTCCTCAATATATCAACATATGAAAAAGATAAAACTTGTTTTTCTTTGGTTGACTGGAATGATGGTTTTTTCAGTTGTATATTAAAGCAGCAATGTTGGACATTATGTTGGAACATCAAATGCATTTGATTTTTCTTTTGGGATAAACTTGATCTACAGGATCTTAGAAATTTGTCACATGCTATAATAGCTACATGGTGCATGAAAAAATGTTTGTCTATAGCTTGGAACATTGTCCACATTAGTACTCTTGAACTCATTTGTGATGTTATAATGGGCTTGATAATATTTGTGTGGAATGTGCAAAATAAAATGAATTTTTTATCTCTGATGTTTTTACCAATTTTGTGGATAAGATTATTATGGCTAGAGGCACTCCTTCCAATATGGTAAGGTTGCTTATGGTTGGAATTGTACTCATTGTAGTAATTTCAAGTCAAAATGTGAAAGGAAATATCATAAGAGCAATGCAGGAACCTCCCAACTTTTACGTCATGCAACAGAAGCAATTCCTGCACAACACACAAAGGGCTCTAGAAGGGGTTGGAGCACACAAAGAGTTACAATGCACAACACAAGGGTCATTGGATGAAGCCTGTGGGCTTAAATATTTACAATGTGTCACACAAAGGTCATTGGATGAAGCCTGCGTGCACAAAGAAATACAACATGAAACACAAAAATCATTGGATGAAGCCTGCAGGAATGAAGAGTTACAATGGATAGATCATAATGCAATGGAAGAACGCATACAAAAATAACTACAACACATAGTGTAAGAGGAAATGCAACCTAACACTTACCACCAGGATGAATAAAAAAACCAAGTGATTTCTTGAATCGTTGCCTTAAGTTGTTAAGTGATCGTAAAGTTGCAAATAAACTGACATAGATGTTAAAAAGGTCTATGGGGGAATAGAAGACAACTATAGTTATTTCCTCCCCACTACTAGAATGGGAAACATGCTAGTGAGCAGGAATAAGTGTGCATGAAGATAATTCAAGATGATAATAGTTGAGTTAAAAAGCTATGAGATGGATGATGTCATGTTGTACTTGGGATCCAATGTGAACATTTTTTCAAAGCAATCTTGGGATTTGATGGGTAAACCAAATTTAGTGTGGTCCCCAATTCAACTAAGGCTAGCTAACCGACATAAAATCTACCCTATTGGAAAGATGGAACAAGCAGAAGTGAACATTGATGGGATAAAGACCAAAGAAAAATTTGAAGTGATTTATATCATGGGTGATTCAAACCCCTATCCAACTCTACTTGGTATTGATTTTTCATTTGATAACAATGCAGTGCTAAAACTGAAGAAGTGACATATGTCCTTTGCGAGAGACACCTTGCATGTAATTTCACCGTTGGATCCAAATGAGGGCGATAGATATAATGATCCCATGGCTGAAGATGCACAACTTTTGATCCTAGAGAACATATACAACATCATGGGGTGCAAATAATATTATGTGAATCCAACAACCGATGGTGAAATGAGTTGAAGAAGTGTTATCTCCTATGACACAGATTCGAAATATTCCATGGATAGATGGAAGAATAAACTATATGAGGTATCAACCCGAAGATGTGTATGACTCACTAAAGTATGACTCACAAAACCACCAAGCTAGTGGAAACCAGCGCCAACCCAATAAAAACCCTCAAGGGGGAAATAGCAATGGCCAACCATGATAAGGGAGAAATAACAATCTTCGAACCAATTACCCTTGCACATTATGCGGTGAATATTTCCATTACATGCATTGTTTCCCTCAAATCGTCGACTACAAACGTATCAAGGATGCCATGATTCCTCAATGGGCTCCCAACCCCCAAGGTCCACCACAGGGACCTCCCACTTATATACCACCACCGATGGTATTAAAAAATCTTATCCCACATCAAGGAGTTATTAATACTCAACCAGAAGTGACCCAATTCCCACACCCCCAGGGGAAGTTCCCTCCAACTGACCAACCCCACTCAGGGAACACCACCAACCGTAGTATACTCCTCACCAGTGAAGAGGAAATCCTCTTACAAACTCACAGTCGCCAATACGGTACACCCAATGATCCATTACCCACCACTTAGGATGCTCCCCATCCACCAACTGGACAACCATTGACGATCCCTCGTCCTAACACTAAACCCATTGCATGCATGCCTCATGCACTCTTGTGCAGGAATGTGCATATTCCCCATGCCTGGGCCACCCATAGATATAGTCTTATTAATGATCATGCTCAATCTTTCGCTACCATGTCAGTTATGGAACTCCTTCAAACATTCCCTTCCCAACGAAAGGCATTACTTTCACAATTGGGTGCAGTAGATCATGAAGACACCCATCTAATCACATTCAAATTAAATAAAGAAGATTTGTGACTCCCATCTTTAGTCCCATTCCAGATTCCTGTCAAAATCCAGAATATCACCGTCCATTGTTGCATCATAGACGAAGGAGCATCCACTTGCATCATGTCAAAATCAGTATGGCAGCAACTAGGTTCACCTGAGTTGATCCCCTCCACCATCACTCTTCGAGCTTATGATGGTAGACCATCCCAACAAAAAGTCTCATTTCAAAACATTCCAGTAGAGCAAGGGGGAAAGACAATTCTCATTGACATAGAAGTCATTGATTCCCAATTGGATTATAATATCTTTTTTGGATGAAGCTACATGTATGCCATGCAGGTTGTAGCTTTGTTGGGATTTTGCATGATGTTATTCCCTCGCAATGGGAAAATCGTCACCATTGATCAGTCGATCCACCATGAACCCAACCAATCAGGACACATTGATAACATCTTGCAACTCATTCACTCAAGCGTCAACCTTGTCCCAATGATAGAATTTGGACCCGGGATATTCTGGGATCCATCCTTCATTGGTACATACCAAGGCTTCCCTCACCCCAACCCCACAACCTCCACTATTTATGTTGACACAAACGACGAAGCAGAGATACCCAACCCCCCATCCAAGGAGAGCTCATCAGACTCCACATCCACTCCTTCCCAGCCAATCCTGATACTCCCTAAAAAACTCCCCATATAGACTCCTCGGGATGGAACATTCAACATCCCACCACTCATGGGTCAAATCCTCGTTTGGAAGATGATCACACATGGCATCACCCAAATACCCTTATTTTACCCTCCTCCAAGAGTAACAACATACCAAGTTGTTTTTATCCTTTCCTTACCTAATATGGTCATCTTCATCTCTGTATGGTATTTGAAACCCCCAGTCATGGTACCAGGTTTATCACTGCAACCTCAACCCGTGGTCTCGTCATCACAACCAGTGTCACATCCACACACTCATCCAATTGGTCACACAGTTGGGGGCATTAGTACCACCACCGGGAGCCAAGATACACAACCATAGGGGCAACACCAAAACCCAAAACGAAAAATGAAAGAAGAAATAACCTCCTCCCCCTTCCACCCCTCGCATACCACCCCCATGCGTCATCGTTGGACATCCCACCAACCTTTTCCCTACCTTACCCAAGTTACGAAATCTCATTCCAAAACCTATAAGAACACTGCTACTACCTACATCAGTCACCCCACTGGTCTCCTCGAAACTTTCTTCCTCCAAATCTCCCAGTTTGAGAACCAAACATGCTTGTGCTATCTCCTCTCAATACGGCCATTACAGACACCATTGCCCGACCCTCCCTCAATTTTGGGACACCCTCACAGCAATGCGCCAAACCACATTACCCAAATCATCCCAACCTATCTCCTCGGTATCACCAGTTACTGACATTCTCTATGTCTCTACATCATTAAATGAGTGCATTTGATGCCCTTGTGAATTATGTTACCAAATAGATCATTACACATATCGGTGCCCACTCATCATAGAGGGACGTGCACACTAGAGGGCCTCCATCCCACCCATTCTACCAATTGTATGAACTCTGGTGAACCATGATATGAACAATCATCATCCAAGAAACCATGGCATACCCCCCCACGACTCAACCCCCATTCGTTAACCCCTCTTTCCATTCCACCATGATATGAGGACTCCCCCCAACTCTCCTGTAACACCAGTTTACAAAATTCCCCCTCCCCTATACCATCATAAATCCAATTCATATATGGATATTTGGTTCATGACATCTACTAATGGTCTCCATTCCCCTCCCATAGGTCCATCTACCTTAGGTATGAATGAAGATATCCAATATTCACCTACTACCCTCATGAATCTCGACACCCCGCTATCGCATGTTACTGTTGGGCCCTTTGTTTTTTATTAGAAGTTGCACAAGGAAAACTACAGTCCCGATTTTGGTCAAACAAAAGTTATGCAAGCCACTAAGGATATGGACAGTGGAGAAAGAAAGGAAACATAAAACAGTTGGAAAGAGGGACAACACAACACCAACAAGGAGAAAGAAGTTACAATAGAACAAGAACAAGAAAGCATGTGAAGTCTCAAGCCAAAAAATCACAATCAACCTATATATATGAGATGTATATGATTGTAAAGGGTTGTTGTTGGTGTAGACGGGTGTAGACAGGATTATCATTTACTCCATGTAGGTTCTGTTATCGTAATCCATATCCATTTTGGGTAAAAGGGTAGATAGATCTCTGAGGAAGGAATTCAAAGCCATAAAATCTTGTAACAGAGTAATGAATTGTATTTGTTAAATTGTATCTAAGAAGCTCTTTTGATGATAATATATGGAAGGACCTGAAATTTTGAAATATTCTGTGTAATTCTTTGCCTATGGTTATGAATTATATCTTTACTTTACTTATTCATGTCTGATAAGGTCAATATGTTATAACTGTTTGAAAATGTTGTCACAGCTTTGTTGTCTTTATTATGAGTTATGAATAAGTTTAGATCTTATCTTTGATTAGTTCATCTTGTGCAAGACTATGGTGAATCTTGAAGATTATGGAAATTTTCTTAAGTATTCTCCTTTCCCTTCCCTATCTGCTTGTATTAGTTGTGCTTTAGGTGAGACTTCTTCTCTCTGGAGAAGATGAAAATGTCAGCGCTCTATACTACTCGATACCTTTTGTTGGTAACCTGAGAAGGACCCTGGTCTTATCAACTCTGCACCAACAAAATGGTTATGTTGTCGGGACCTACATTAAGAAGGAACCTATAGGGAGAATGCTTCCATGAATTCACTGATATGATATTCACTAGTGGTGGGAGAAAAATTGTGACGCCTTCATATGGAAAGAAAAGGAGCTGCCAGGAAAATCTGTGAAAGATATGCAGGAGGTTGTCTTTTACTCAGAAAGATCGAGTGACCAGTACGAGATATTTTGGGTTAAGTTTCTGGAAGAACTTTTCCATTGGATAGATAGGCTCCAAGAAGTTTTGGAATTCCAAGAACAAGTCAAGAAGACATGTACTTGGGATACATAAAATATTGCAGCGCTTCATCGATTGGATCATCCAGTAACACAAGTGATCGGTTTTTGGGTCAATAAAAAATTAGAAGGATACATTATCGAGTTTTCAAATGAGAATCACCAATATTTTTCACGGGCAAAAGTGGATTTTAAGAGAGATGCAAGGGGAAGATTGTTGAGATAAATACCCCTGTGGGTTAAGGTTTTATTGATGGAGGAGGGGATGTTGACTATTTCCCCAACTGAAATGGAAGCCTAAACACCCTCGCTTGGGGTGGGGTGATGTTGGGGTGGAAGCATGGCCTAAGAGAGGGGAGCAGGTTCTTTGACAAATGGGGGAGAAGAAAGAAATGGACGCAAGGGATGAGAGAACCTTGAAAAGAGCCACCATAGTTGAGAAATGGTGGCACGGTAAGATAACGAAAGCCATGAAACAACCCGATAAGTTGCAGAAAGAATTTAGACCAGGAGAAGTCGAGGAAGGACAGATGGAAGAGTTGTCAAAGATGAGAAGACAGGAAAGACTAGCCAGTCAAATATTAAGTGAGAGAGAAGCACAGAGAGAAAGAATTCCCCAAGAGGGTGGACGAGAAAAAGAAGGTGTAGAAGTGTGGGAAAAGGAAGTCGGCATGGATATTGTAGAATAAAGAGAAGATTTAGCCCCGATAACATAAAATATCGAGAATCCGGTTGAAGAGACCGCTCCAAAGGATGAGAACGAGACCCCCCAGATCAAAGAAGCCTGCCCTAAAGCCAGTGGCACCAGCCCTAAATCACCCATACCCCAAGTGTCGTCTATACAAGTGGTAAATTTTATACTACCTTCTTATGGTATTCTTGTTTTAGTACAGTTAGTTAGTCAGTCCCAATCGGTAAGCACAAATACTGGGAGGATATTGGGATCCCCGGGTAGATCGCAACCGAGACCGTTAGGTTTTATCTTGATAGGAGCAGTAATATCAACAATGGTTCGTAATGCGGGAGGTTTGATTGCTTGACACCCATAATTATGGGGTAAGGGGGATGAGGATGTTGAGCAACATTGGTTCTTATGTGAAGTAATATGGAGGTCTAGAGGGACTCTAGACGCAAATAAATTGGTCGAGTTCCAGAATACCTTGAGAGGTCGTGATCTCAATTGGTACATAAAGGATATTGAGCCAGGAGTGTCAGGAACACAAGGACAAGCATTCACACTAGACCAAGTACAAAAAAAATTCATAGCGGAATTTAAGCTACCTCAATCAGAACAACAAGCTCTATCTGAGTTGTGGGAGATTCAACAAAGGGAAGGTGAAACGACCTAGAAATATAGTCATAAGTTTAAAGATGCTATAGGGAGGTTAGAAAATCCAATTCATGTGGAACATCAAAGAGAGTGGTATATCCAAGGATTTTTACCTTTGACACGAATTTCATTAATGCAACAACGGATAGCCACTTTGACAGATGCCTTGGAATAATCAATAAAGATTGAAGCCATGGTAGGATATCTGGGGAGCCTAAGAGTGACCAGACCCCCAACAGATGCAAATTTGGTGCAACTAAAAGGAAAACTATCAGCACTGATAGAGAATATTCAAGAATTGATGATACCTAGACCAGGACAACCCCGAGTCTGGTGTATCGGATGCTACACAGAAGGAAATATTGTGAACGAATGTCCACAGATGAGGGGAATGAGACCTCTTCAGAATCTGATGGGACCCTCACTAGGCCCCACAAGAGGAGTTGTGAAAGTATCTATGAATTTAACATTCCATACCCCAACAATGTATCATGATTTTCCAACTAATCAAGCATCGTTGTTAGTTCAATATTGTGAAATCTGTCGAATTCATGGGCATGGTCCAAGACAGTGCCCCATTATTCAGAAGAATTCAACAGTATTGAATATGGTACATTGTGAGTTCGGTGCATCTACCATACATGCTACCAATCAATGTAGAGCGTTGGATGAACTTGCAGACCGACTGGATCGAACATCATTCAGGGTGAATGAAACCCCTCAAGGACCAGGAAGAGTTCGAGGAGGTGGAGATGGAGGAGACTTCATAGGGGGGAAGAATCAGGGGAAGAGGACCAAGTAGGTGCTACAACTGTGATGAGAAAGTTCACATGTCTAGGGATTTTCCTCATCTGAGGTGGTCATGGTTCTCTTACTGCAGAACCAATGGGCACGGAATTGAATATTTCCCAGAGCTAATTGCGAAATGGGAAGATTGGGTACGTCAACAAGGAACTAATCTTATAAGCTCAGAGATAAAGAGAGTCATTAAATGAAAGCTACCCAACCTTAATATCATTACTCAAGGAGGAGCAAAGACTGGCGCAAATGTTGATATTCTGCCTCGGATCCAGAAAATAGTGCCTAAGGAAGACAAGTATGACCCTCTAAAACAGAAGTTATTCTTTAAAAATGAAATAGAATTATTCTAAAGTATCCCTGCCCTGGGGATGGAATAAAAACCCCCTCAGCCTATCGTTTATCCTAAGATTTTTCAAGTCCCTACTTCAACCCCTGCACTCAAAAAATCTGTAGTCTCGATAAGACAACCTGAGCAGTCACAAAATGTAGTTGACCTTTGGTTTCAGTTATTTTCTGATATTCTTGGGAATGACTAGTTGACAGAAAAGTTGCGCAATTCCCTGTACCTAGTCCTAGGAACTGAGGAATCCCCAGAAGTTAGAATAAGGACCAATCTTCCTGAAAAGAATACTCAGATGGTGCAAAGAAGGAAAATGTGGTCTAGAAAATAGTTTAGATTAGCATCCCAGCTAGATGAGTTTGAGATTAAGGATGTTATGTTAGATCTTAGATATGATGTTAACATGCTGCCTAAAAAGACTTGGGAAGCTTTAGGGAAACCCTAGTTGACATATTCCCCAATCCAGTTAAGAATGGCTAATCATTATTGTATTTTTCCAATAGGAAGATTGGAGAATGCGAAAATAGATGTTGTGGGAGTAAATATTGTAGTTGATTTTGAGGTGATCGAAATCATGGGAGATAAGGACCCTTATCCTACACTACTTGGTATCGGCTAGGCCTATGATAATTATGATTCCATTGACCTAAAGAGGGATAATATGACATTCAAAGCAGACGGAATCAAGGTAGTTCATCCCTTGGATCTGTATGTAGGCCCTCAATATATGGAACCAATGGACAACAATATGGAAGGAGAATATTTGGATCAACTATATGTTGTAACAACATGAACAAGAGAATACTACATAAATCCTACTATTGATGGATCAGTAAGTTGGAGGAGCATACAATCAGCAAATGAAGATTCATAACTAGCATTTGATAGTTGGCAGCAAGGTTCATATGAAATATTTTCAAGAAGATGTGCAACTGTCAGAGCAACTAGATGGGTTGGAACCGAGGTCATAGAACATCCGATATACAATGGTACCTCAAAACTTGACAAATTTTTGGTTAGCATGGAAGAAAAGATAGTGGAGGATCAAAGGATTTCAGTTATGGACTTATCCCTCCAAGACACCCCTGCTAGATGGTGGGCTAGTCACAAAGCCTTGATTAAGAACTGGGAGGATATGAAGCAAGCTATCCAATATAGATTTTAATATAAGGAGCAGTTGGAATCAGAGATGCGGACGGATTTCCAACTTGTGCAACTGTTCAATGGACAGTCAGATCCTAAAGCACATATTGAACAATGTGTGAGATAGTGGCAAGTTGTGGAAATACCATCTCAATTGTGGGTTCAAGTATTTCCCCATTCGCTAGGTCTGATTCCGAAAATTTGGTACACACATGAAGAGACTATAAGACAGACCAACAACTGGAAAATGTTAGCAGACCAATTTTGTAAGGACTTCTCATTTACAAGTAAGTACCCTGAGCTTAAGATACTCTTGCAATAAATTAAAAGATTCATTTTTACCAATGTTGGTGAACGGAAATTAGACCTAGTGGTATGTGCAAAGAATAGTCAGGTGCTTCAGTCTAAACTTCGCCTAGACACATACAAGACACCTATAGAATGCTATAAGATTGAGAAGGATTTGGAAAACTTGGATGATTTAGAAGAATTGAGAAACTTGGAGATTAATGAAATAGAAGGAAGCAAATAAATCCAGAACACCATACCCAACCAGACTGATAGTTCTTATAATTATCCATTTAAGTTGCAAAAAGTTAACATAGTAACTACAGAGCAACCCAAGATAGCTATGGTAGGAGATTACTGGGATGAGCAAACTAGCCAAGAAACACATAGCCTGTTGTGGGAGTATGAGGACTTATTCCCAAAGAGGTTCTCAGAGATAAAAGGGACTAAAGGAGCTATGGGAAAAATGAAGATTGAACTAAAACCAGGATCAAAACCTATAAGGCATATACCATATTGTCTTAACCCCAGGGTGAAAGAGAAGGTTAAGAGGGAAATAGACAAGATGCTTGAGTTTGGACTTATTTTTCCAGTTGAAGAAGCAGAATGGGTTATCCCCATAGTTATCCAGAGCAAGAAAGGTACATAGGACATTAGGGTATTTGTAGACTATAGAATCCTCAACTTTGTCTATGTGCATGACCCTTTTCCAACACCTTTTACTGATGAGGTGCTAGAACAGTTTGTGGGAAAAGAATCTTACTCATTTACAGATGGATTTTTAGGGTATCACCAAGTGAGAATTGTTGAAGAAGACAAAAGGAAGACCACATTCATAACAGAATGGGGGTCATTTTCATACAATTTGATGTCCTTCGGCCTAAAGAATGCCCCTACAGTTTTTTCTTGGATTGTAATAGAAACTTTCCGAGAATTTATTCACAATTTTATAGAATTTTATATGGACGATTGGACGGTATATAGTCTTCTCAAGGAACATGTAGCGCTACTACGTATGATGTTTTATATATGTAGGGAATTGCAGATATCTTTGAACCTCAGAAAGTGTATCTTTTGTGTGCCACATGGGAATTTGTTAGGCCACATAGTATGCTGAGAAGGAGTACCGGTAGACCCAACCAAAGTTGTGGTTATTGTGAACATGACATTGCCTATGAGCACCAAACAATTGTGCTCCACGTTGGGGTACATAGACTAATATCGCAGGTTTATCATAAGGTATGCAAACAGTACTGCACCCCTGGAAAATATACTAAAAAAGTCGGAAGTATTCCAGTGGATGCCAGAGTGTGATAAATAATTTGACATCCTGAAGGAGAAGATCAACACAACACCTATTATGATAGTTCTGAACTAGGAAAACGAATTTCATGTGCACATGGACACATCGGGTATTGTCTTGGGAGCCATATTAGCGCAACTAGGAGATGGAGCAATGGATCATCCCATCTATTTTTCTAGAAGGAAGCTATCGCAAGCTAAGCACAACTATACAACCATAGAAAGGGAGGGTTTGGCTATGATTTAGTCTCTGCAGAAGTTTAGACATTACTTGTTAGGCTCTCATTTTAAATTTTTTACTAATCATTCTAGGTTAAAATATCTAGTTAACAAGCCTATCTTGTAAGGAAGAATTTGTCGATGGTTGTTACTATTTCAGGAATTTTCATTTGAGGTGATCATCAAACCTAGAAGATGTAACGTGGGCCTTGATCACATTTCCATATTACAGTCTGGAGAAAGTGGTAGAGCAGTTAATGATTAGCTCCTAGATGCGGACTTGTTCGGGGTTGAGGTCATACCACAATACCTAGAAGATATAGCAGTCTTCTTGAATACAAGGGCCTGCCCAGAAATGTACTCTCCAACTCAGAAATGCTATATGGTGGTTCGAGCAGTGGACTATCAATTGATCGCGGGACAATTGTATAAGTTCGACCTAGATAGTATCCTTAGGAGGTGTGTCTTAGATCATGAAAGACAATACATATTGTGGGAATGCCACAGTGGAGTTGCGGGAGGCCATGTTGGAGGAAAGGCCACTATGTAGAAGGTCCTCCAAGATTGATTATGGTGGGACACACTCTTCAAATATGCGAAGGAATATGCTATATCTTGTGACGTCTGTCAAAGAGTAGGAAAGCCATCACGACAAGATGAATTGCCTTTTCAGCTAGCTTGAGCTCTGTAAGCATTTGAGAAGTGGGAAGTTGCCTTTATTGGACCAATCAACCCCATGGCTAAGAACTCAAAGGATAGGTATATTATTACTGCAACTTATTACCTGAAACGATGGGTTGAGGTAGCAGTTGTTCGGGATTTCTCGATTGATACCACTGCCAGGTTTATTTTTGAAAACATTATTACTCGGTTTGGATGTCCTAGGAGTCTGACCAATGATCAGGGTGGTCATTTTATCAGTAGTACAATAGAAAATCTTACAACAAAATTCTTAATCCAACATCATAAAAGTATCCCCTAGCACCCACAAGCCAATGGCACAGTAGAGGTGTTTAATAGATTCTGGAGAGAGGATTAATGAAGGTTTGTTGCACAAATAGGGAATATTGGGATGATAGAGTCCCAACTGTTTTATGGGATTACATGACAACCACGAAGAAACTTCACACGTATACTCCATTTCAGCTAGTCTATGGGAAAGAGGTTGCAGTACCTGCAGAATTCATTACCCTGATTCTACACATTGCAAAGATTACACACATGTTAGAGGATGAATCAGTCGTGCAGAGGGTTACGGAGTTGCAAGCACTTGATGAGACCAGGTTTTTAGAAAAATTCCATCAATTAGTTGAGAAAGAAAGGCATAAATCTTGGCATGACAGACACATTAAGACTCAAACATTTGTGCAAGGAGATAAGGTCCTACTTTATGACAGACGATACCAGAAACATCTAGGCAAGTTTCGCATGCACTGGTTGGGACCATTTATAGTTTAGGAGATCTGACCTTCTGGAGAAGTCAGACTCACTCAACTGGACGGTATACTTCGGCCAGGATGGGTGAATGGTGCTCGCCTGAAACCCTATATTTCTCATAACTGAGATAAAGGATTGTTTCTCTAGTCCAAAGGAGCATGTACAG
Source organism: Picea glauca (assembly GCA_000966675.3). Taxonomy (NCBI): domain Eukaryota; kingdom Viridiplantae; phylum Streptophyta; class Pinopsida; order Pinales; family Pinaceae; genus Picea; species Picea glauca. The sequence continues at coordinate 46,638 of JZKD02S2182778.1, forward strand.
TAGCTAGATTTGAATTTTTTTTGCAATTTGTATGAATTCGGTTAATAAAGTTGGACTGTGCATTGTTGCGTCGTGACATGTATTTCATTTTTTTAGTCTAAGTGTTGTTTTGGTGCAGAATTGCTTACTCAGTAGTGTAGGATCAGAAGAGCCACAAATCTATTAATGATAGTCATTCAATGTGACAGGGACCCCTTTGTGGTCGGAGGGAGAGCGAATCCGAACGCAATCCTAGTCCATGTGCCACACGAACCCAGTCCAATCATATCCTTTATGACCACTACTGTAATCCGTATGAACTCTGTTAAACCATAAATTCGCAATATGCAAAGATTCCATCGGTATTCACGCAAGGATTCTTATCCATTCAAACGGTAAGGTCTGAAGCCGACCACGTCATTTTCCAACTTTCTCAGTAAATGCCAAGATCACTCGATAGATTTACCCCATTAACTAGTCCCGTCGGAAAACTCAACTCCAAGTTGTGTCTATAGGGTTAATGATGAATGGCCTTAGCAGTTATTAAAGAATTTTCCATCTAAGCCCGAGTATAAGGTTGTGTGAACTCAGTGTGAGATGTATTGTTTCTCAGAGAGAACTTAGTGCCTTATGAATTCTGAATTTTGCTCATGCCCATGCAATCCCTCGACCCCCAGTCATAATCCCCAATCCCAGTTAGCCTCTCGAAGTCTATTGATAGTCCAGAATCACTATGTCGAGAGCTACAAAGAGAAAGAGTGTAGTTTCTAAAGATGCAGTAACATACGAGCCATGTGATCCCTGGGTCGAGATCGCAGGCGATCTCAAAGGGAGGCTCGAGCAAGTCAAACTCCTCGACCTCGACCTAACAGACCAGGTCCTATACTCGCAGTTGAAAATTTATGTATTATGGAGTATCACTCCAGATGATTTGGGAGGAATGCAGTTCATTCCAAAGAGAGAGTTCATCAATCTCTTCAACTCCACCATTATGAATCTCAGAGATTTACTAGTTTTTGGCACTAGTGGGGAGGTTGAGAGATGTACCAAGTTCCTCATCAACAGGGTTCATGACAGGAGCCTATGTATGGATAAAAAGTACCCAATTCAGGCGGAGGATATCCATCAACTCACGGGCCTCTCCAACAAAGGAGAGGATGTATTACAAAGGATTTCAAGGTCCTAGTAAGCATGGGAAGAAAAAGGGAGAACCCAGCTTGTATGAACGATTTCATACTCAGAGAGTGGGGTGCGCAGCCAAGATTGACCCCATTCTACCCGAGATAGTAAGAAAAACGTGATATATGATTGCTAGTAAGGTGATGCGGTCGTATTACAAGGGTGAGTGCACATTGGATGCCTTGTCAGTAGTGGACTTTTCCACCAACTGAGAAGTATTCAACTAGTGCAGCTACTTGCTGGAAGAATTATTGGTCGCATGCGAGGAAGCGCATGAGAAGTTTGGCACCTTCACTTATGGATAATTGTTAGTTGTGTTTTTTATGCTTAAGTGGACGCCACCTTCGGGAAGACCATTATCACCAGCAGACAGAGGACGACTTGCAAATATGTTCAAGCCTTGGCACTCAAGGTCAGACTCATAGAACACTTCATTCAACAATGCAACATTCTTGAAATGGTATAACCAATTTCTTAACGCAATTCAAAGGTTGAGAATTCCTCAAGAATTTCTCAACCTAAACACGCAGAAAATCACAATCAGCATGAACCCACACCACACATTTGTCTGGCCAAGGCATGCTAAGAGAGAATACTTCCACTCCTGAATGCTTCCATTCTACCTGGATGAGGAGGCCTTCAACAAGGAGGTCATGTCATGGCCAAGAGTGAAATGCAACCTATGCAAGTCGGGGATGCACTACCTCCTATCGACACAACTTTTTAAGAAAAAGGGACAGGAAGCAGGGGTAGGACCGAGCTCGGGCCCAGAGGAGAAGAAGAAATAAGATCCAATGAAGATGGACTCAAAGGCGGAGGACGAAGAGATGCAGCCACTGGAATGCAAGAAGAGAACATTTCCCATGTTCCTGTAGCTTCCGGAGAAATCCATGTTGATGGGTAAATATTTCAATGACATCCTAAACGTTGCCTTCATTGGATACCCATTGGTCAAGAAAACCAAGATAGGGCTCTCTCCTGTAAATATTTTGAACCCTCAGTTGATATTGTCAATCATTCCTCGTACTCGAGAAGTGACTTGAGAAGCCCAAATCATTGACATCCAGAATGACCCTAAACCTGACATCACTCCATCCACCACAATCATTACTGAACAACCCCCGTCACCCCTACAACCCTAGTCTCCAACTCAAGAAATAAACTTCCCATCCCAAACCGCTGAACCGAAGCCCGTGCAGTTGGACCACCCAGAGCTACCCAAACATACACCAGAGCTCACTGGTTCAAACCTTGAAGTTTTGAGCCAATAGATTGTTCTGTTTCTACCAATTCAGGACACTCTACCTTCAATGGAGATTCAAACTGTATGAATTCAGCAAGTCCCAAGTCCTCAGTGCAGTCACTCAACAACCAATGTTGAGGGTGCTACCCAAAGGAGCGCAACCCTAGAAGTCGAGTTCCAGAAAGAGGCAGAAGTACCAGAGGTTCAAAAGGAACCTGACACTACATCAGGACAGAGTGAAATGTCATTGCAAAATAAAATGGAGCTAGTACTCCAGAACCCACAGCAGTGCGTAGAGTTTATGAANGGTGCTCGCCTGAAACCCTATATTTCTCATAACTGAGATAAAGGATTGTTTCTCTAGTCCAAAGGAGCATGTACAGTAGCTAGATTTGAATTTTTTTTGCAATTTGTATGAATTCAGTTAATAAAGTTGGACTGTGCATTGTTGCGTCGTGACATGTATTTCATTTTTTTAGTCTAAGTGTTGTTTTGGTGCAGAATTGCTTACTCAGTAGTGTAGGATCAGAAGAGACACAAATCTATTAATGATAGTCATTCAATGTGACAGGGACCCCTTTGTGGTCGGAGGGAGAGCGAATCCGAACGCAATCCTAGTCCATGTGCCACACGAACCCAGTCCAATCATAGCCTTTATGACCACTACTGTAATCCGTCTGAACTCTGTTAAACCATAAATTCGCAATATGCAAAGATTCCATCGATATTCACGCAAGGATTCTTATCCATTCAAACGGTAAGGTCTGAAGCCGGCCACGTCATTGTCCAACTTTCTCAATAAATGCCAGGATCACTCGATAGATTTACCCCATTAACTAGTCCCGTCGGAAAACTCAACTCCAAGTTGTGTCTATAGGGTTAATGATGAATGGCCTTAGTAGTTATTAAAGAATTTTCCATCTAAGCCCGAGTATAAGGTTGTGTGAACTCAGTGTGAGATGTATTGTTTCCCAGAGAGAACTTAGTGCCTTATGAATTCTGAATTTTTCTCATGCCCATGCAATCCCTCGACCCCCAGTCATAATCCCCAATCCCAGTTAGCCTCTCGAAGTCTATTGACAGTCCAGAATCACTATGTCGAGAGCTACAAAGAGAAAGAGTGTAGTTTCTAAAGATGCAGTAACATACGAGCCATGTGATCCCTGGGTCAAGATCGCAGGCGATCTCAAAGGGAGGCTCGAGCAAGTCAAACTCCTCGACCTCGACCTAACAGACCAGGTCCTATACCCGCAGTTGAAAATTTATGTATTATGGAGTATCACTCCAGATGAGTTGGGAGGAATGCAGTTCATTCCAAAGAGAGAGTTCATCAATCTCTTCAACTCCGCCATTATGAATCTCAGAGATTTACCAGTTTTTGGCACTAGTGGGGAGGTTGAGATATGTACCACGTTCCTCATCAACAGGGTTCATGACAGGAGCCTATGTATGGATAAAAAGTACCCAATTCAGGCGGAGGATATCCATCAACTCACTGGCCTCTCCAACAAAGGAGAGGATGTATTACAAAGGATTTCAAGGTCCTAGTAAGCATGGGAAGAAAAAGGGAGAACCCAGCTTGTATGAATGATTTCATACTCAGAGAGTGGGGTGCGTAGCCAAGATTGACCCCATTCTACCCGAGATAGTAAGAAAAACGTGATATATGATTGCTAGTAAGGTGATGCGTTCGTATTACAAGGGTGAGTGCACATTGGATGCCTTGTCGGTAGTGGACTTTTCCACCAACTGAGAAGTATTCAACTAGTGCAGCTACTTGCTGGAAGAATTATTGGTCGCATGCGAGGAAGCGCATGAGAAGTTTGGCACCTTCACTTATGGATAATTGTTAGTTGTGTTTTTTATGCTTAAGTGGACGCCACCTTCGGGAAGACCATTATCACCAGCAGACAGAGGACGACTTGCAAATATGTTCAAGCCTTGGCACTCAAGGTCAGACTCATAGAACACTTCATTCAACAATGCAACATTCTTGAAATGGTATAACCAATTTCTTAACGCAATTCAAAGGTTGAGAATTCCTCAAGAATTTCTCAACCTAAACACGCAGAAAATCACAATCAGCATGAACCCACACCACACATTTGTCTGGCCAAGGCATGCTAAGAGAGAATACTTCCACTCCTGAATGCTTCCATTCTACCTGGATGAGGAGGCCTTCAACAAGGAGGTCATGTCATGGCCAAGAGTGAAATGCAACCTATGCAAGTCGGGGATGCACTACCTCCTATCGACACAACTTTTTAAGAAAAAGGGACAGGAAGCAGGGGTAGGACCGAGCTCGGGCCCAGAGGAGAAGAAGAAATAAGATCCAATGAAGATGGACTCAAAGGCGGAGGACGAAGAGATGCAGCCACTGGAATGCAAGAAGAGAACATTTCCCATGTTCCTGTAGCTTCCGGAGAAATCCATGTTGATGGGTAAATATTTCAATGACATCCTAAACGTTGCCTTCATTGGATACCCATTGGTCAAGAAAACCAAGATAGGGCTCTCTCCTGTAAATATTTTGAACCCTCAGTTGATATTGTCAATCATTCCTCGTACTCGAGAAGTGACTTGAGAAGCCCAAATCATTGACATCCAGAATGACCCTAAACCTGACATCACTCCATCCACCACAATCATTACTGAACAACCCCCGTCACCCCTACAACCCTAGTCTCCAACTCAAGAAATAAACTTCCCATCCCAAACCGCTGAACCGAAGCCCGTGCAGTTGGACCACCCAGAGCTACCCAAACATACACCAGAGCTCACTGGTTCAAACCTTGAAGTTTTGAGCCAATAGATTGTTCTGTTTCTACCAATTCAGGACACTCTACCTTCAATGGAGATTCAAACTGTATGAATTCAGCAAGTCCCAAGTCCTCAGTGCAGTCACTCAACAACCAATGTTGAGGGTGCTACCCAAAGGAGCGCAACCCTAGAAGTCGAGTTCCAGAAAGAGGCAGAAGTACCAGAGGTTCAAAAGGAACCTGACACTACATCAGGACAGAGTGAAATGTCATTGCAAAATAAAATGGAGCTAGTACTCCAGAACCCACAGCAGTGCGTAGAGTTTATGAAACTCTGCTTGGAAAGAACAAAGGTGTTACCGTTCCTTCCAAAAGAATTGAGGTTGTGACTTGTGCAAGGTCCACCTAGAGGGGAGGAAGAGGTGGAGACACCTTCGAAACATTCAATGGCTAGTGGAATCCCACTGCAAATCAGAGTACTGAGGGAGCCCACCACTTCTTCTGCTGACCCTGCTCAGTGGTCGTCAGCACAACTAGTAGGGATGATTAGAGACTCAACTGATCAATTTGCACAAATTCTCTAGCAGGCCAAAAGGGATGCAGATTTTGAAAGGAAGGAATTACTCCTCACCCATGCACGCAGAACACAAGAGGAATACACAAATATCTAGGTGGAGCAAAAACTGGAAAGAGTCCATGAGAAGCTTGCAGAATCCTGGCCAGAGATAAGAAAGGAAGCACCACAACTGCCCGAATCTAGTGCAGTAGGAGAGCCTGACTAGTAGATTTAGATACTCTAGGTTGCATGGTCAGATGCTATTCTCATAGAGAACATTGAAGCACAGTTGTGGGAGAGTCAGCGTGAAGAAGAACAACAACCCAGGAAGTTGCAAGAGAAAATGGAAAAAGTAGTGCTTGAAGGAAATAATGCTCGAGTAGCACTGCAAAAACGAACAACAGAATGCAAGAGGATACTTTGTGAAGTTATCTATTGGATGGGTATCATTTCAAGGCACAACCAGACTCTGGAGGAACTGCGCACAAAGATACAGTCACTTAACGAGGAATTTTTTTTCACTATGGATTTGTTGGAGCAGCAGGATAAATTTGATCAGATCCAACATGCAGATAACGAGTTGAATGCTTTGTTTGAAGTGCAATCATTAGCTAAGAAAGATCTACGGGAGTTTCGACATGTAATTCACACATCCTACATGCAGATGCATCAGGTAGATGCTACGGTTGATTCAGAGTGGAACTCCCTGGTCGCATCCAATCCTAAGGGATGCATTATAGATGTGACTCAACAGTTCGTGGTTGAAGCTTCACTCCTTGCCAGAAAGTGGTAGCACAAAACTGTCAATTTTCAAGGAGTAATGAAAAGATCCTTGGAGTTGGTCCCAGAGTTGGTCCCTTCATTTGAAGAGGCGGAAAAGGAAAGAGTACAAGCATAAGCAGAAACTAGAATGGAGACAGAGGATAAAGGAAATCACCAGGCAATCCTAGAAGATACGGAAGAGCCAAGGACTTGACTTGAGGGTGAGTTAAGGATTGTGTTCGGAGCCTATTAGGCCCTTTGTTTTTTATTAGAAGTTGCACAAGTAAGATTGCAATCCCAATTTTGGTTAAACACAAGTTGCGCAAGCCACAAAGGAGCTGGACAATGGAGTAAGCAAGGAAACAGAAAATGATTGGAAAGAGGGGTAGTGCAACACCAGCAAGGCAAAAGAAGTTACAATAGAACAAGAACAAGAAATCATGCGAATTCTCAAGCCAGAAAATCCTAATCAGTCAACGTATATGAGACGTATATGATTGTAAAGGGTTGTTGTTGGTGTAGATGGGTGTAGACAGGATTATCATTTACTCCATGTAGGTTATGTGATTGTAATTTGTATTCATTTTGGGAAAAATGGTAGATAGAGCTCTAAGGAAGGAGTCTGGAGCCATAAAATCTTGTAACATAGTAATGACTTGTATCTGTTAAATTCTATCTGAGAATCTCTTTTGATGATAATATATGGAAGGACCTGAAATTTTGAAATATTCTGTGTAATTCTCTGCCTATGGTTATGAATTGTCTCTTTACTTTACTTCTTCATGTCTGATAAGGTCAATATGTTATAACTGTTTGAAAATTTTATCGCAACTTCGTTGTCTTTATTACGAGTTATGAATAAGTTTAGATATTCTCTTTTATTAGTTCATCTTGCATAATACTATGGTGAATCTTGAAGATTCTGGAAATCTGCTTAAGTATTCTCCTTGCCCTTCCCTATATTCTTGTCTTGGTTGCACTTCGGATGAGACTTCTTCTCTCTGGAGAAGATGAAAATTCCAGCGCTCTAGACTACTCAGTACCTTTTGTTGGTAACCTAAGAAGGACCCTAGTTTGATCAACTACGCACCAACAGTTACAATCTCCCTATACTCCATCACCTTTCATTCCGATGAAGACATTTTAGAGGTCCTATGCACACCCGATTACCCATTGGATGCTTTTCATCATCGATCCATTTTTCTGGAGCACAATTCCTTTCAGCCTCCCACAAACGCCCTCATTTGTACCATCGAAGCTAAATATTTCATCCCCTCTAGCCATGTAGACTGGTTCAAGAAACCAATAGCCTCAACTAATGTGTTTGAAGAAGGTAATATGGTCAAAATATCTCACCCACAATCAAGATAGACATCTCATTCAAACCCAATGTAGTGGAAGAAATCACCCTGGGGGCAGCATTCTCCTTAGAGGAAATTATAGAATACAAATCCCTCTTTGAGGAATATTGGGATGTGTTTACCTGGTCATACACTAAAATGCCAAGGTTAGAACCAAACGCTGTTGAAAATTGCATTGACACTTAGCCTGACATTGCCCTTGTTTGCCAAAAGAAATGCCCCCTTCACCCTTCCAAAGACATAGCGATCAAAGACGAGTTCAACAAACACATAAAGTTGGATTCATATACCCCATTGCATACACATCCTGGGTCTCCAATCATGTCCCTTTCAATTAAAAACAGGCTACCATTCAAGTTTGCAAAGACTTCCGTGACCTCAACCAAGCTTGTCCCAAATACAACTTCCCTATTCCCTTTATCAATCAAGTCATCGATGCCTGTGTCAGTCATGAAGCCCTCTCTCTCATGGCTGGATTTTCAGCTATAACCAGATTCAAATCTTCCATGTGGATCAATACAAAACCGCCTTCACAACCCCTTGGGGTACCTTCTCCTATTGCGTCATGCCCTTCAGCCTCAAAAACATCGTAGCAACTTTCCAGTGCAAGGTGACATATGCCTTTCATGACCTCACTCACATCATTCTTTCCTACCTAGATGATCTAACAGCACGGTCCAAGAAATTTTCCCAACATATAGAGGATCTACGGATCATTTTTGAATGTTGTTGAACTTACAACATACAACTAAAATTGCTTAAATGTGTCTTCTGAATCACCGTGGGCTGCATGTTGGGATTCATAGTATCCCAGAAGGGCATCACTATAGACCCCCTTAAAGTTCATCCAACCAATGAAATCCCCCATCCCATGAACTTATGCCAGTTGCAGAGCCTCTAAGGAAAATCCAATTTCTTATGGCGTTTCATCCCTAACTATGACATTAGCGCCCATGGCTTCTTACGATTACTTCGTTGTGACATCCCATTTAACAGGGATCACCATGCCCAAGCTTCATTTGATTCAATCAAATATGCACTCAGCAGATCCCCCTTAATCAGTCCCCCATACTATGATAGGGATTACATACTCTACCTATCCACTTCATAGGTTTATGTCGTTGGTGTTCTCATTCAGGTTGACAATGATAAACGTGAACATGTTATATACTACATCAGTAAGAACCTCTCTAGACCACCACTCAAATACAATCATGAGGAGAATCTATCCCCAGAAGTCATTCTCACAGTTCAAAATTTGTGCCATTACATCTTTCTTCATACTACCAAAGTAGTCATAGATTCCAACCCCATGCATTACCTCTTGATTCGCCGCCAGATCAATGGAAAATTCGCTCATTGGATTGTCATTCTCCAAGAACACGGCCTAGAGTTTACCACCCCAAAGAGAAAAAAAATATCTTATCCTCATTGAAATCCTCATAGACTTTCCATCTAACTCTTTAGACCCCTCGATCAATGAATATTTCTCTAATGAGAATTTATTCCTCATATCCTATGCAGACCCATGGTACGACAATATATTGGTCTATCTCTGAACGAAAAAATTTGATCCTCACCTTTCTCAGGACGACCATCGTCGTATCTGACACCAAGCCTCACGGTACCTCCTCATAGGAGATGTTATCTATCGTTGAGGCGTTGACACGATCCTTCGATGATGCCTCACCCTGGAAGAGGCCGAGATAGTTCTGAATGATTGTCACAGTGGCGCATGCGGTGGTCACTTATCTGACATGTCCACTGTACAAAAGATATTTCGGGTGGGATATTTTTGACCCACATTGTTTCATGACTGCATCCATGCAATTAAGCGGTGAGAAAAATGTCATTTATATGCACATAAGCCTCAGTCACCCCTTGCTCTCTTACACCCAATCATCACAGCTGGCCCCTTCTGTAAATTGGGCATTGATTTCATGACATGTAACACTCTGTCTAGAAATGAACAAAAGTACATTGTAGTCATCGTTGACTACTTCACCAAATGGTTTGAATCTATGCCCACATTCAACAATACAACCAATACAACGGCATGTTTTTTCTTCAACCATGTCATCTTGTGCTGCGAGATCCCCCTACAACTAGTCTCTAACCACGGTAATGACTTCAAAAATGAAGTCTTCGTGGAGCTATTTGTCGAATTGGAATTCACCCATGAATTTTCCCCACCCTATTACCCACAATATAATGGGCAAGTCGAGGTTGTCAACAAGGTTATCAAAACTATACTTCAATGCATGGTTGACAAACACAAGACCAATTGTCATCACATGTTTTTCTCATCCTTGTGGGAATATTGGGCAATTGTCAAAATGGTCACTGGTTTCACGCCCTTTCACTTAGTCCAAAACATTGAATCTATACTCCCAATTGAGTGCGAAATCCCCACACTACGCATGATGATAGAGATCCTTCCCAACACACTGTTGCTTGAACAACAGTTTTTCTCCCTTGAATCCCTCGATGAAGATCGTCGGGCCTCATTACAAAACAACGAAGCAGCTAAGAAGTGGTCTAAATCCACTTTTGACCGTCAAGTCAACCTTCAATCTTTTTTCATAGGTGATCTTGTGTTGGCCTACGATATCACCCACGATACTCTTGGCCACAGAAAATTTGAATCCCTTTGGCGGGGACCCTATGTAATCTGTCATTTCCTTACTAAGGGAGCCTACATTCTGGCTCACATAGAAGGGGCTACCCTAAAGGACCCATTCAACAAGTTACACTTGTAGAAATTTTACCCCTGAGCGTAACCACCTTACCTTAGGTTTTCTTGCTTTCCTAGTTTTTTTTAGCCTTTATTTTATATATATATATATCTCTAAATATCCAAGCCTAATCTTGTTTCCTTGTTTTCAACAGATGAATCCTCCATTCACTTATCACATCGGGTAGGCAGACAGAGCCAGTCGTTGGACTCAGAATCTTGCTTCAACATCCTGGTCCATTTACACCCTTAACCATGTATTACTCCATTCTAGAGGCATATGCCTCAGCCTTGCCACTAAAAACCAAGTTAAATATGTTGTCGTCATTGGTCTCCCCTTTGAGGATATTCACCTTCATATTCGCCACCTTAGCATCCTCTTAGATTCTCATCTCATCGTTTTCCATCTCAGCAACGGTTATCGTGTCTGTGATCCATGTCTATATCGCAAGTACCTACAAGTCAAACTTATGTTATGAAATTTTGAGTCTATCAAATTTACTCATATTTCTAGAAACCTCAATAAAATGGCAGATTACATGGAAAATCAAGTAATAGATTGGCATTTATGACATTAACCATACATATCACATTCATCCATCATACAATTAAAACAAGTACACACATTATATCATCAAAACACCAAACGCATGAAATGTCGAAAGTGGTATACTCATATATAGATAATAAGTGTCAAAAGATGTGTTTTATATGTTAGTGATTTACATCATTAGGAAGCATCAATGGACAAACAACACCAGAGGAGAGAAATAAAAAAAGAATAAGAGAAATTTCAGAAGCATCAATACTGGAAAAGAGATTTTCAGAAGAAGGTATACTGTCAGGGGGAGTTACCCTTTGCCATTAATGTCAAAGGGGGATAAAGAACATAAGCATGAATAAAGGGGGAGCATTGGTCGTAGGGGGAGCATGAGTGTTGCCATCAATGCCAAAGGGGTAGATTGTTGGAAAATCGATTATCATTGATGTCAACTTTAGAATAATTCTAGAAGTCTCTAGAAGTAGTGGGTATAACAGAAGAAGTCTCCAAAGCTGTCCCCTTATGGCGTATCTTTGAGCATGGCCCTCACGAGAAGAATCTTTGAATAATTCTACAAGGATCCCAGAGGTGTGTTCATGAAGCTTGAAGTTGACAAAGGAATATAAGGTTGAAAAACATTACAATTACATGAAAACCCCTCATAGATGGATAGTCCTCATCATTTCATTTCCAGTAGTAGGTACTACACCATGTGGTTCCTCATGGTTGAGGAGTTATGTCCTCGTGAAGTTTAAAACCCTAAAGAATGGTTAATGAGTCCCTAAATGGTTGCAACAAGAAGTTACAAGTCATTAATTAAAGGGTAAAACGGTTGTAACAAGAAATAATGAGTTGACCMTAAAACTTAAGAAGTCCCTAAAYGGTTGCAACAAGAAGTTACAAGTCATTAATTAAAGGGTAAAATAGTTGTAACAATAAATAATGAGTTGACCCTATGATGGGTGTTATATATGCACTAAAAAMACAATAAAAACCCTCAATTAAATTGTCAACCYAGGGTAAGTAAACTTAGAGTTGTAGCAAAATATATGCCAAAGGTAGAAGGGATGGTAGTAGTATACTCTAACTAAGGAAGGGGATATCTAAAGGCTAATMTATTCAATCAAAKCTATMTAATGAGAAAAAMCTACTAAGAAACTTGAAACTATGTAACCTAAGTACTTTTGGGCCAAGGATCGATGGATAGTTCTAAGAAAGCAAGTAAAAACCCTACTTGAAGCAAACTAGTTCATAACAGTAAGCAAAAGAAACTACAACAATAAGAAAATACCCAAAGAAAACTACTTTAACTTTCCAACCTACATTCAATGAGCAACTACCCTATGAAAGCAAGTAAATAAACAAGCCARCAACTATTCTATTAAAGCAAATGAGAAAGTAAGCAAAACAACTAACTARCATATTAAGGCAAGTAAACAAGTAAGCAAAACAACTAGCTAACCTATTAAAGCAAGTAARCAATTAACTACTCTAAGATAAMTTCTACTGCAAGTAATCAAATTAAAACTTMTCATTGAACAACTATCTAGCCTAAGAGGCAAGTGGACTATATTCTTAAAACTTMAAAACTATTTCTAATTCATGAAAGGAAATCTATTTAATTGAAAGCAAGAAAGACTAGCAACTAACCTTTAATCTAGGATAAGAAAACTTTCTCTAAACTATCAAAGAAAAATACTATCTATCCTACATCAACAATAAAACTATCTTCTAAGATATGAAAACAAGAAACTATATCTTCTGATCTATGAAAGCAAGAAACTAGATCTTTTAACTTATGAAAGCAAGAAAACTATCCTTTAACCTATGAAAACAGGAAAACTATCTTTTAACCTATGAAAACTCAAATATAGTGTTGGTGATTGTGTGAATGTCTTTGGTGTCGTATGATATCTCTATGGCACTTGACAACAAGGGATAATTCAAGCGGTATAAGCTCAACACTGATCTCAATAGCAAAGTGAAAGGTATGGGTTAAACAATCCAATGAGAATTTAGCCATGACATAAACAATCGTCAATTACCCTGCATATTCATATATTAACCATCAACAATATAACGAGATCATAATTGTACTTTTACACTATGTAAGAAAAATTCATACATAAACTCAATCATTAACTAAGAAATACAATTGCAATCCAATTCTAGGAAGGAAATTACATAAAATAAAACTATGTTATATATATTCTAACAATTCAAAATACGATAAGAAAAATGCTTGAAAACAGAATTAAATCATGACATATAAAAAGTAAACTAATGCATGTATTGACTAACAACTGGTTAAGTGAATTATACAATAAAAAAACTGAAATTACCCTTATCCATCAACCAAATCCTTGTTAAAGAAAAACCAAATTAAAACTTTGTTCTACTCTATGAAAAACTATGTTTTAAATTTAATTCTAACAGCATAAAATAAAACACGGTCTAATATCTAATTGCACATGGGGTTAGTCTATGAATTTGGAAATTTGTTTCTATCTATCAAATCAATGCATGCTAACACAATTTGTCATACTAACCTGCAAAAGAAAATCAAAGCAATTAAACTATAACAACAAACTAATTAATAAGATAATAATGCATGTACAGGAAATAAAGAGAGACAACTAAACTATAAAATGCATAAACAACATAAAGAATAGTTACCAGACTACTAGTGGGCCCCCCAGCAAATCGTGGTCACTTCCTAAAAGCACACCACAAGTTTAGCAAGATGAATTCGCCATTAAAACGCAGAAACACAGTTTTATATAACTTTGGCAATGGAAAATGACAAAACTAAGAGAGAGTCATGTTTTTCTCCAATACACTACTCTATTGTTTAACCTATGTTTTGACCATCCTAATGGTATTTATAAGTTTACAGACCAATTGGTCGACCACGGGAGGGTCGAACCACTTCTAAATTCGACAATTTACATTAAATGATGCCCCAACTACTAAAACGGAGCAGGCCAATAATCGCCCTATTTAACAACCAAAATTGAGTTGTCGGAAGTTTAGTAGCTGAAGGGGGTAAGAGTGAACAAAACCCACATTCCCGATTCACCCATCACTTGCCACCAATACCATAACTGCCAAGTCATCCTCCATTTTTGTGCAAGATGCGTTGTTGGACGCAGTGTCGGATTAGGTATTGGATCGAATGCTGGAATGAGTGTCAGACTGAGTGCTGGAAGTAGAAACGTGGTGTGTTTTTTCCTTGTAACACCAGAAAAACGTGAATTAGATCTTTGGAATCATAAAATGTGATGAATTATACTCAATATTGACATCAAACATGAATCATACATAGCTGGTGTAGATCATATCGTTTTAACATAAAATTCTTCAAAAATATCCTTCAAAACATGAAAAACACATGTACTTTTGGCAAAAGTATCTAATAATTGTCATAAAATTGATCATATCTTAGGCCCAACATTAAACCCACACTTACAATTTTGCAGGTCCCACTGCAAACAAAAAGAAGTTACCCTCGTGACTAGGCTTGCTGAGGAGGATCAACTCTGGAAGCTTCTCCTTCTTTCTGTGAAGACTTTTCCTTGTGCCTCTTATGTTGCTTCAGCTGTGCTCTGAGGCTGTGGTTAGATTTGGTCATCTCATCGACCAACCATTGAAGGGAGTTAACCTTTGCTTGGAGGACTGCATTATCATGATGAAGGTGTGCATCTATTGTCTTCCTTTCCTCCAATTGTTGGAGAAGCTGATGCTTTTCTTTTTGTAGCTTCTCAATGGTTGGGGAAAAATTGGTGATCTTTGAGGAAGGCTTAGATCCTTTGAGGGATGTGGACAATCTATCAGTTTTAGGATCTAAAGTAGGCAGGGGTGAAGTAAGAGTGATGGGGGATTGGTAAGGAGAGGTCGGATCTGATTTTTTCTTTCTTAGTGGCTCTAATCCATCCACAGAAACTTCCCTAAGTCTCTTATGAGGGCTCTCAATATCGGAGGATACTTGGATAGGATCTGAAGCAGGCATCATTTTTTCATAAGGTTTGGTTCTTGTGCTCTGGGTACTCTTTCAAAAGGGTCCTTTACCAAATCGATTGGCTCTCCTCCTATTTTTGGGAATGATGGGAAAGTCTTGTTGAATTACTTCTTGGAGATTTTTAGGTGTAGGATCAAGAGAGATTGAAGGCATTGGGGGGTTAACAATAGCCTTCTTTTGGTCTTTTCTCTTGGTCTTTTTACCCAATGAGGAAGTAGGGATATCAACAATATTTTTGTATTGTTCTGGCAAAGAGAGGGCTTGTGCAAGGGGGTTTGGAGTTCCTGGAGAGCAAGGCTTGGATGAAGAGATATTTTTTAGGCTAAGTGGCTTTTTTCCGGTCCTAATTGTCAAGTGAGGGTTTGAAAATTGGTAGATAAAGGCGTCCCAAGTTTGCCCATGTTTATATAGTTCGGCTAGAACAAGGAGTTTGATCAATCCATGGTGAAAGAGATTTTTGTGGGGGTTAGTCACATTCTTTCTAACTTGAGAGGACATCTTCTCCAAGATTTTTACAAAATAGAAGGGAAGTTCAAAGGTTTGTTGAACAGAAAATGAGCCAACAATTTAAAATGACAAGCTTTAAAAGTGGAGTATCTACCTTCGTAGGTAATCAACATTGTGATGACAATGAGGGGGTTGATCAATTCCACCTTTATCCACTCCCTAGAATATCCTTTTTCTCCTGAACTATTCTCAAATTTGGGCTTAAAAACCCTGTTATAACTTGAGCGCGACAATTGGTGGTTTTTGAACCATCTATCTCCCATTCTTGGGAGCTTTGTAGCCACAGCAATGGACTCTTATGAGACTTCAAAGGTAAGAGACCCTACATGTGCTTTCTTCCCATCAAAACTGAGGGCGAATTGCATGGAGAGGTCATCATCGTGGCCTTGCAAGTTAGACAAAAATGGCCCCCAGCCTACGTGCAAAAACACCTCTCTGCATTGTGCGAATTCGTGAATGGCAAAGATATCCACATAGGAAGAGGGTCCGTACCTCCTAGGCATTGTGGCAGAGGTGAAATTCACCAGGAAAGGGTAGGAACATGCCAAGAGATGGCATGAATTGGGCATGGTCTGAGCATGATTTGAACAGGGGAAGAGATGGAAGACCTTGGGCGCGATTTCTTAACGCAGGGCAGAGAAAATGGCAAGGGGGAATGGAGATAATGGTTGTCGAGCCCGATTTTGAATGCACCTATAGTGGAGTAGGTTGCACACATGTGCGCACGGGCTTCCGTGTGTGGAAAATTCAAATTCGACGGCTCATTTTTGGAGGTAATGCAATGATGCGCAATTAGATCAATGTCCAAGTCTTTTGACTTGGACATTTGATCATGAACGTATAAAGCATCTTCAATCAATTGCCTACAATGAATTCAATTGAATGTAATTCAGTTCTAGTTACCTGGAATCTAGGACAGTTACTGGTGTGTAATTCATATGGTACTTCGTTCGACACCTCATACAGAATTTCATATGGAACTTCATACGGTACCTTTGTGTTAAGTACATTTACACTTCTTATAATGGATAGCCTGCAAATTTGAAGTGTTTTTTACAATCATAGTGGTAAATGAGCAGAGGCGGAATGTTCCCTTGTTGTTGATTTTGCCATCATGCTCACTCAATCCTCTTGCATATGACATATAATGTCAAACCTACAATGAACAGGTTATGGCAAGCATAAAACATGTATTGTCAATCCTACAATGCACATCTTGCAATGAAAGATAAACTGATAAAGAGTGGTATGTTAAGTATGTGTTCAGTAATTTATAGCACACGAGAGTTTAGCATTTCAAACATAACACGATTATTAATGTAATAACCGGTATCATAGAAATAATACAAAATTTCTTGCAAAGTTTTATTTCTCTACGAAATCATCATTTGTCAACTCATGAACCCCTCCCCCACACCTAAGTATTATGACACCTCACAATCAAAAGTATAGGAAACCATTCAGTATCCCCCAATAGCTGAAGATTTATAGTATGTCAAGTGTAAAGATAAAATTTCACAAACTGGTCTGACGAGACGGTTAGAAGATGGCCCCCCCTATAGGATAAGAGATCCTATATATAGATAAGAAGAGATAGGCAAGAGAGTTTCAAGATAGTCTTAGATTTATTTCCCAATGGAAAGTGTATGATATTCATTAACCTTATCTTAACCACACATACTTCATTTCATCTTTATCTGCAAGTAATGTCGTACATCAGGACAAGTTTAAATTTATTATTTATTTTTGTCAGATTACCATCCTCGCTAGGTAGAATGCCCCACTGCCAGCGAGCATGTTTAGTACTCCAGTGGGTATACCTAGTCATACCATAGGTCGGTACCCACTGCCAGTAGACCTGTTCAATATCCCAGTGGGTTAGCCTCTTACACCCTCAGAGACTGGCCCTCCATCTTTTAAGATTTTAGTATAAGATTTCTTTATGCAAGAAGATGGGGGAACAACTCTAAAAACAATTTTTTCTTTCTTTTTTGAATTGGTATGGTATTTATGTTAGAGGATGAATTTCCTTTATATTACTTAGTGATTGTCCCAATGTAAGGGGTACTTAAGCGAACATGGCCTATCTAAAGATATGATATAATCAAGCTATTTAGTGTGTAGTGGATGGTACCATTGAGAAAGAACATAAAGGTATCTCTAGGCTCAACTTACTTTCTTCCTTTGTAGTTATTGTGATTTTTCCATGACTAACCACTAATTAGACCTCCTTGTTACTCTTTGATAAAGACACTTGACTCACTTACTCAGGTTTCTTGGAAAAACTGTATGAGAGACCTCTAGGCTTTATAGTTATGGTATCACTTCCTTATACGGTGGTGAAGAGTTTCAAGAGCAACTGCTTTAGAATGCCAAAAAATGAGAATTCTTGCAAAAATATGACTAATTACAGTAAGTCAATATTTGATGCTTTATCAGAGACAAAATTCAAGTGTAACAATTTTTGAAGAAAGATCCTTGAAACTGTGTACTCCTGGTGAAATAAATACTTATAGAAATCTCTAAAATTGCCTTATTAACAAAATTCAAAAACTATTTACATATATACAGTAGGAAATTCATAAAAAAATTCAAGAACAAGGGGGGACTTCCCCATCTACTAAGACCAATGCCTTGTCAGTTGACATGACCTGTAGAAAATCCTCTCTGGAAATGGGCTTATGATAAAATTTAATTTGGTGTCCATTTACCACAAAGGTGACTTGTCCATCGTCAATTGTTTTAATTTTTATAGCTCCATTGTCATATACAGTGTCTACCTCGTAAGGGCCCAACCACTGGGTGGTGAGTTTTCCTTTGAAGGTTTTGAATCGGGAATCAAAAAACAAAGCCCAATCATCAGGTTGGAAGTGATTCTTCTCTATAAACTTGTCATGCCACTTGCTCCTCTGTTTTTGGACTAATATTGTC
>JZKD02S2182778.1:99275-121281 GCA_000966675.3 Picea glauca
GCTGACGATCCGGTCGGCAGAAACTGCCAGCAAGGAGAGGCTGAGTAGAGGGAAGGAAGCAGCAACGCAGAAGCAGCAGCAGAGAGATGGAGCGAGTGAATAGCTCCAGAGGATGATTTGGGATCCAGGGGGATTTACAATAGCTGAGATGGGAATCTCATGAGCAAGATCTCATGAATTTTTCAGCTGAGAAGTATGATGCAGGAGCATCTCTTCACACCAGTCATCCATCTAGCCAGCCACGTCAGCGAATTCAAATCGTGTGATGAAGAGAGGCGCAGTCCTCATTTTGATTTAAAATTGAATGTAATTAAATGTTGTAGGTTGTTGAGCCATAGAGTCGTGCCTTTGTGCAAGCGTAGATTAGATAGGCCTTTAATGTTTGTAAGGCTGAGATCTAGATCCGGATAGCAGACTAGACAGCCCATTCAATGTAATTGAATGGGGTAGGTAGATTGGAGGAAAAGAGCTCGAAGAGCCTCCTCATGTAAAAAGATCGATTGTATCTCTTTGGGAGAGAGTGGAGAGAAGTCGAGTGAGAATCTTTTAGTAGAGAGCAGAAGAGAAGGAGTCGAGACCTTGTCACAGGCCGTGCTTAGGAACACCTTGTAAATACAGGCGTTTTCCATGTTTAATACAAATAGCAGTTTTTCCTGCATGATTATGTGTTAAATGAATGTTTGTGAGTGTTCTTCATATGATATGAATGTATGTTGTAGATGTATGTTGTAGGTTTTCATTTGCAGGTGTGTGTCTGATTTCAAGTGAAGGTCTTTGAGGTTTCATTTCTGGAGGGCATGACAGAGTACTGCGGTCTCTGAATACCAGTGCACTGAAGCACTTCTGAATTCTGCGGGTTCAGACAAAGGCATGTTGCGGCACAAGAATTGGAGTCAACAAATCAGGGAAAGACCTCAAGGTTGTTGAATACCTTGGAGGAAACGCTATGGAGAAGAGCATAGTTGCAAACAGAAGCTCTGAGGAGTTCTGTAAATCTCTGCCAAGTGGGCACTGAGCGTATACACAGTGGTGCTGAGGAAGAACTTTGTTGAGGGTTCAAGGAGAAACAGAATCACTAAGGATTCTGAGAGCTCTGATGGAGGAGCATTGAGTGGGTGCATACAATGCATAGGAAGAGGACAGAACCGCTGGATGTTCTGTGAGAAGATACTCTGCCAGGAGGGCATTAAGTAGGTGTGTATATAGGCACAGGGGGAAGAGAACTCTTTGAGTTCTGTAATTTAAAGAAGAATCCACTGAGGGATCTTCGCAGGGTTACTGAATACCCAGGAATACTCAGCAATAGGTTGCTTGAGCACATGAAGAGCCAGGAGGGCATCTAAATTCTCCACCTGAAGGAGAAAGGGAAGAAGAACCAAGTTTCCTTGGAGGTCGAAGCTACAGGGAAGCTCAGGATGGATAGCACCTTTGCGTGAATGTGAATACCTTGCAGAGGCACAGGAGTTGAAGAATCCTTAGAGGGTTCGGAGGGAAGGATAAGACCAGAAGGGTCATCGTTTTCATACACGTAGTGAAACTCAAAGACGAAGAGTTCGTAGGAGGAGAACCGAGGTTGAGGCCTTTGGAAACTTGGAATTCTTCCAAGTGCAGGAAGAAATCATCGGATCAGCTGAACAAATCTGGACCGTCATCCAAGTGCAGGAAGAAATCATCGGGTCAGCTGAACAAATCTGGATGACTGTTGTGCTCCCTCTGATCAGGGAGCACAACAGTCATCGGATCAGCTGAACAAATCTGGACCGTTGAAGGTTCCACGTCCAGAGGGCATCAGAGTGAGCGCATAGGAAGAACCAATCTGCACCGTCAAATCTGGTGAAGGAGCAAGGAGGTTACAACCGGGTTTCCAAGGTACAAGCCCAGGAGATTATGGACCGTCGGATGTTCACATAGATACCCATCAGCCGTTGGATTGGTTGGAAGGTGCATGGGGTTTAAACCTTCTCAAGTCGGCAAGAGTCCCGACACATATCGGGATATCGAGATGTCAGAAATCGGGATATCGGAAATCCCGTGGACAGGAGATCGGGTAAGTTCACAATGAAAACCCCGATACAAGCCTGAGTCGTACATCTATTGGGGACACGTGGCGAGATCGAGAGAGTCCATCGACATATCGGGGATTACATGGACAAGAAGTCCATACATTTCGGAACTTCGAAGTCTGAAACCCCGAAAGGAGTGAAGTGCCATTTGTGGGGCCAGCTGTCAGCATAGCGGAGAATCGAGAATCCTGAAAACAAGAGGTTTATGCATTTCAGCATTGGAAAGTCCGAAACCCCGATAGGAGACAATGTTGTGGTCTTGTGAGATAGTAGTAACGTGGGCCAGGTGTTTAGTCAGGTGGACTAACACATAAGGGACCATATCGTCGAAGTTTCTCATCGGAGATCGGGGATTCAAGAAGACAGGGAACTCTTGACATCGGGAACCATAAAGTTCTGAGACTCGAAACTTAGTCGGGGAAGATCACGGTTAAGTGCGGAAGACCGTGTAGGAATAGGGCAGGACCTGTGGATCGGCTTCCATCTGAGATTCCAGAAGGGAAACAAATGAGCCGCTTCGGCTCATAAACTGATCGTATGATCCTGCGACGGACGTAGCTGACGTCTTTGTCATCACTGAGCCCACTTGGGCCTTGGCTCTGGCTCAATATCTTCATCTGCATGCACTGACTCTGCATCTGACTATACTGACTCTATATTTGGATCATTTGAATCCCCTGAATCAGAACTCTCATCTGAATAAGAGTCGGTAGGTGCATGCTAATCATCTCTGACAGGTGGAAGAACAAAGGTGTATGCATGCAACTGTTGAGGTACATGCAAGACATTTTCTTCAAATTGGACACTTCACTCAATGATGAGTCGGTCTGAGGAAAGATCAATAAGTCTATATCGATTCACACCATCGGGGTATCCAACAAATATACACTCTATGCTCTGTGGATTAAGTGCCTTCCTCTTCTCAGACGGAATCCTGGCCCATGCACGTGAACCGAAAATATGAAAGTGGGTCACTTCTGGTTTGAGGCCACTCCAAGCCTTGTAGAGGGTCATATCCTTGAAAGATATATGGGGATATATGTTTTGCATGTAGGTTGAACAATTAAGTGCTTCAACCCATAATCTCTGTGGAATTGACTTTGCATGTAGCATGCAAGATGCCATCTCTTTTAGAGATCTATTTTTCCACTCAGCAACTCCATTGTGTTGCGGAGTATAGCTAACTGTGTGATGCAATTGAATCCCTACCTCATGACAAATATTTTTTATCTCATGGTTGACATACTCTCCCCCTTTATTAGTTTGGAGGATTTTGATTTTCTTTCCTAACTATGTCTCAACAAAGGCTTTGAAATCTTTAAGGTGTTGAAAGACCTCTGATTTTTTCCTGAGAAAGAAAATCCATGTGAAGCATGAGAAATCATCAAAAAAAATGAGAACACACCTTGCTTTGTTGATTTATAGATGTGGAAAAGGACCATGAGGTCACTATGGATTATATATAAAGAAGAGGAATCTCTTTGAGTCTTTCCTTTGTCGAATTTCTCTTGAGGGTGTTTTCCAAGATCACATCCCTCACAAATTCCTCTGGAGAAGTGGATGTCGGGTAAAAAATAAACCATTGCCCGGTTTCTAAGTTGTTTCATATATATATAATTTAAATTCCCAAACCTTTTGTGCCATATCTTACTGTTTTCATCAGCATGGGTAAGCAATAATGCAGAATCTGGTTCAATAAATTTAGAAAATGTGTAGAGTCTAGATTGATGATTTACCTCACCAGTAGAAACCCTGGAATTGGTTTGCATGTCATATATATCCACTGCATCAAGTGTGAATATGAATCTCTTTTCTGTGTCGGATTTATTCACCTGATACACGGAGAGAAGATTGACGGAAATTTTGGGAACGTGCAGCACATTCTCTAAGCTTCCATTTGTGAGTTCAATACTTCCTTTTCCGGTGACCTCGACTGGAGAGTTGTTCCCCATCAGAATAGGAGGACCTTTGCATGCATCCAATGAAGAATAGACCTATTTTTTGGAATCGATGTGGTGTGATTCTCTTGAATCTACGATCCAAGCATCGGGAGAGGAGTTGATGGCAATCAAAGCATGGCTAGAATTTCCTTTCTTGGGATTCTGATCTTATGGCTTCTTCTTCTTGGCACCCTCAGGAATGGGATATCCAAGGTTTTTTTGCTGAAGTATTTGGGTCATTAGAACTATTTGTTTCTACATACATGCATTTCTCCCCTTTTCTTCCCTTTCCACCTTTGGATCCAAAGGCATCGTTGAAGGGTTTGGAGTACCCTTCCTTCTTTGGATTTGCATGTGCTTTCCTTTTGTCTTTATCTTTACATTTCTGATATTGATGATCACTACCATCTTGCACAATAAGTGCATGTGCCTTTGGGCCTTTGATTTTTCCCATGTTGATGATCTTGTTCTGCTCTTGTGTCAGAGATTCGATAAAGTCCTCAAGAGAGGGCATCTTCTAGGTAGATCCAGATGCAAATCTAACTGAATGAAATGTGGATACAAACACTGAGTATTATGGGCCAAGTTTGGAGAGAATGGTGAGAACCATTTGTTTCTCCTCCTTATATTTATCAACCCTGCAAGCCTTGAGTTGCGACAACAAATCCTTATATTTGGTAAAGAAATCTTGGAGACTGTCAAAGCTTTTTGGATCCAATGTGAGAAATTACACCTCGAGCATGTGTCCCCTCATCTCATCCTATTTTCCAAAAATCCCTTCCATGGTGGTCTAGGCTTCATTGGGGGTTTTACAAGAGGATATGTGATAGATAAATTCAGGAGAAATGAGACTGCAAATTGTTCTGAACACTTCATCCATTCAATTTAGATACTTGGATTTTTTTATGGCTGATATTGGTTCTTCTTCTGTGTTCATGGTTAACTTGTACAATCCTCTACTTTGAAGATACATTATCATCTTCTCCTTCCATGCAAATAAGTTGTAAGGTGTAAGAATGAATTCTTTTGGAAATTCCATTTTTCCGTTGTCTTCAATCTTCAGTACCTGCAAAAATAATTTGGTGTGTCTTTTCCCTAACAGTCAATCGGCTCTGATACCATGTAAATGTGTTTAACCTGAACAAAATAGATCTAGTTGGGAATTTACCTACACAATTGCAGAGAAAATAGAAGAAAAGAGAAGCATGAGAGAAAGAATGGAAGAATTCTCATTAACCAAATGAATGAATGATAATTTACACATGATATACTATGTATAACTCAACTAATGTGAATTGGAGGAGAAGCCAATGCACCATAGTGGTGGTCCAGAGTGATCTGGACACACACCAGTAGTTACGAGAGAAAACTTCCACCTATTCTAGTCTCTCGGGTAGTTACAGGAGTGAACTACCACCTAGTCTGAGTTAACTAGTCTATCAATCTTCAGTTAACTGACTGAAACAGAGTGAAGTGAGGAGGAGATCATCAAGGAATCATGAGTAATGATCTAGTCTGGTGATGATCCCAAACATGGATGATTTTAGGGGCTAAAGTTCACTCATGGGCTAATTTTCCATGGTTTTTCCAAAAGCGAGATTCGATATTTTAAAAATGATTCGCCCAAATTCTATAGGATAAAATTATTTTACCTTAAAAATCGCCAAAATTTTATAAAAACTATATAAAATCTTTATAATTTTGAATATTTTTACAAAAATATCACCAAACATTTATAGTTGGCATATGAAGGATTAGTAAGATTCGCCAAGTTTTCTACATTTTAAAACAAATTTCCATCCTTAAAATCATCCCTGATCCCAAAGACAATGTGCATTAACTGGTGATGATCCCAAGGAAAATGCACATTATCTGGTGATGATCCTGTTAGAATATAGAAGATTGTGCTCTTTTTACCATTGACAATACCCTCATCACCCAACCATAGGACGAAGCCACCCTCCAAGCACCTTGACCTTGACAGAGAAGAGAATCTTGGTAGAAATCCAATATCCAAGAGAGGCCAATGCACCAAGAAAGAATAGAAACCAAGATGATCAGATAATCCCACCTAGAGGCTAGCGCACACCTTCCCAGAGACTTGCACACAAGCTGCTACTGGACCTGCGCAGATCCAGTTCTCTCTGCAATTGCTGAGATGTGAATAATGAGAACTGGCGCCCTGTATTTATAGTAGTCTGGGCAGTTTTATTGGGGCCGACTTCTCCTGGGTACTAATAAATTCATTTTAAATATATTTCTGTAGCCGACAACTTGTCTAGGCTTTCCTTCATTTATTTGCCTCCTTCCGGAATATTCTAATNGCTGACGATCCGGTCGGCAGAAACTGCCAGCAAGGAGAGGCTGAGTAGAGGGAAGGAAGCAGCAACGCAGAAGCAGCAGCAGAGAGATGGAGCGAGTGAATAGCTCCAGAGGATGATTTGGGATCCAGGGGGATTTACAATAGCTGAGATGGGAATCTCATGAGCAAGATCTCATGAATTTTTCAGCTGAGAAGTATGATGCAGGAGCATCTCTTCACACCAGTCATCCATCTAGCCAGCCACGTCAGCGAATTCAAATCGTGTGATGAAGAGAGGCGCAGTCCTCATTTTGATTTAAAATTGAATGTAATTAAATGTTGTAGGTTGTTGAGCCATAGAGTCGTGCCTTTGTGCAAGCGTAGATTAGATAGGCCTTTAATGTTTGTAAGGCTGAGATCTAGATCCGGATAGCAGACTAGACAGCCCATTCAATGTAATTGAATGGGGTAGGTAGATTGGAGGAAAAGAGCTCGAAGAGCCTCCTCATGTAAAAAGATCGATTGTATCTCTTTGGGAGAGAGTGGAGAGAAGTCGAGTGAGAATCTGTTAGTAGAGAGAAGAAGAGAAGGATTCGAGACCTTGTCACAGGCCGTGCTTAGGAACACCTTGTAAATACAGGTGTTTGCCATGTTTAATACAAATAGCAGTTTTTCCTGCATGATTATGTGTTAAATGAATGTTTGTGAGTGTTCTTCATATGATATGAATGTATGTTGTATATGTATGTTGTAGGTTTTCATTTGCAGGAGTGTGTCTGATTTCAGGTGAAGGTCTTTGAGGTTTCATTTCTGGAGGGCATGACAGAGTACTGCGGTCTCTGAATACCAGTGCACTGAAGCACTTCTGAATTCTGCGGGTTCAGACAAAGGCATGTTGTGGCACAAGAACTGGAGTCAACAACTCAGGGAAAGACTTCAAGGTTGTTGAATACCTTGGAGGAAACGCTGTGGAGAAGAGCATAGTTGCAAACAGAAGCTCTGAGGAGTTCTGTAAATCTATGCCAAGTGGGCACTGAGCGTATGCACAGTGGTGCTGAGGAAGAACTCTGCTGAGGGTTCAAGGAGAAACAGAATCACTAAGGATTCTGAGAGCTCTGCTGGAGGAGCATTGAGTGGGTGCATACAGTGCATAGGAAGAGGACAGAACCGCTGGACATTCTATGAGAAGATACTCTGCCAGGAGGGCATTGAGTAGGTGTGTATATAGGCACAGGGGGAAGAGAACTCTTTGAGTTCTGTAATTTAAAGAAGAATCCACTGAGGGATCTTCGCAGGGTTACTGAATACCCGGGAATACTCAGCAATAGGTTGCTTGAGCACATGAAGAGCCAGGAGGGCATCTAAATTCTCCACCTGAAGGCGAAAGGGAAGAAGAACCAAGTTTCCTTGGAGGTCGAAGCTACAGGGAAGCTCAGGATGGATAGCACCTTTGTGTGAATGTGAATACCTTGTAGAGGCACAGGAGTTGAAGAATCCTTAGAGGGTTCGGAGGTAAGGATAAGACCAGGAGGGTCATCATTTTCATACGCGTAGTGAAACTCAAAGACGAAGAGTTCATAGGAGGAGAACCAAGGTTGAGGCCTTTGGAAACTTGGAATTCTTCCAAGTGCAGGAAGAAATCACATCAGCGCAGGGGGGAGAACAGCAATCGTCGGAACAGCTGAACAAATCTGGACCATTGAATGTTCCACGTCCAGAGGGCATCAGAGTGAGCGCATAGGAAGAACCGATCTGCACCGTCAAATCTGGTGAAGGAGAAAGGAGGTTACAACCGGGTTTCCAAGGTACGAGCCCAGGAGATTATGGACCGTCGGATGTTCACATAGATACCCGTCAGCCGTTGGATTGGCTGGAAGGTGCACGGGGTTTAAACCTTCTCAAGTCGGCAAGAGTCCCGACACATATCGGGATATCGAGATGTCGGAAATCGGGATATCGGAAATCCCGTGGACAGGAGATCGGGTAAGTTCACAGTGAAAACCCCGATACAATCCTGAGTCGTACATCTATTGGGGACACGTGGCGAGATCGGGAGAGTCCATCGACATATCGGGGATTACGTGGACAAGAAGTCCATACATTTCGTAACTTCGAAGTCCGAAACCCCGAAAGGAGGGAAGTGCCATTTGTGGGGCCAGCTGTCAGCATAGCGGAGAATCGGGAATCCTGAAAACAAGAGGTTTAT
Organism: Picea glauca; assembly: GCA_000966675.3. NCBI lineage: Eukaryota > Viridiplantae > Streptophyta > Pinopsida > Pinales > Pinaceae > Picea > Picea glauca. The sequence goes on from JZKD02S2182778.1 coordinate 107,787, forward strand.
GCATTTCAGCATTGGAAAGTCCGAAACCCCGATAGGAGACAATGTTGTGGTCTTGTGAGATAGTAGTAACATGGGCCAGGTGTTTAGTCAGGTGGACTAACACATAAGGGACCATATTGTCGAAGTTTCTCCTCGGAGATCGGGGATTCAAGAGGACAGGGAACTCTTGACATCGGGAACCATAAAGTTCTGAGACTCGAAACTTAGTAGGGGAAGATCACGGTTAAGTGCGGAAGACCGTGTAGGAAAAGGGCAGGACCTGTGGATCGGGTTCCATCTGAGATTCCAGAAGGGAAACAAATGAGCTGCTTCGGCTCATGAACTGATTGTACGATCCTACGACGGACGTAGCTGACGTCTTTGTCATCACTTAGCCCACTTGGGCCTTGGCTCTGGCTCAATATCTGCATCTGCATGCACTGACTCTGCATCTGACTATACTGACTCTATATTTGGATCATTTGAATCCCCTGAATCAGAACTCTCATCTGAATAAGAGTCGGTAGGTGCATGCTAATCATCTCTGACAGGTGGAAGAACAAAGGTGTATGCATGCAACTGTTGAGGTACATGCAAGACATTTTCTTCAAATTGGACACTTCACTCAATGATGAGTCGGTCTGAGGAAAGATCAATAAGTCTATATCGATTCACACCATCGGGGTATCCAACAAATATACACTCTATGCTCTGTGGATTAAGTGCCTTCCTCTTCTCAGACGGAATCCTGGCCCATGCACGTGAACCGAAAATATGAAAGTGGGTCACTTCTGGTTTGAGGCCACTCCAAGCCTTGTAGAGGGTCATATCCTTGAAAGATATATGGGGATATATGTTTTGCATGTAGGTTGAACAATTAAGTGCTTCAACCCATAATCTCTGTGGAATTGACTTTGCATGTAGCATGCAAGATGCCATCTCTTTTAGAGATCTATTTTTCCACTCAGCAACTCCATTGTGTTGCGGAGTATAGCTAACTGTGTGATGCAATTGAATCCCTACCTCATGACAAATATTTTTTATCTCATGGTTGACATACTCTCCCCCTTTATTAGTTTGGAGGATTTTGATTTTCTTTCCTAACTATGTCTCAACAAAGGCTTTGAAATCTTTAAGGTGTTGAAAGACCTCTGATTTTTTCCTGAGAAAGAAAATCCATGTGAAGCATGAGAAATCATCAAAAAAAATGAGAACACACCTTGCTTTGTTGATTTATAGATGTGGAAAAGGACCATGAGGTCACTATGGATTATATATAAAGAAGAGGAATCTCTTTGAGTCTTTCCTTTGTCGAATTTCTCTTGAGGGTGTTTTCCAAGATCACATCCCTCACAAATTCCTCTGGAGAAGTGGATGTCGGGTAAAAAATAAACCATTGCCCGGTTTCTAAGTTGTTTCATATATATATAATTTAAATTCCCAAACCTTTTGTGCCATATCTTACTGTTTTCATCAGCATGGGTAAGCAATAATGCAGAATCTGGTTCAATAAATTTAGAAAATGTGTAGAGTCTAGATTGATGATTTACCTCACCAGTAGAAACCCTGGAATTGGTTTGCATGTCATATATATCCACTGCATCAAGTGTGAATATGAATCTCTTTTCTGTGTCGGATTTATTCACCTGATACACGGAGAGAAGATTGACGGAAATTTTGGGAACGTGCAGCACATTCTCTAAGCTTCCATTTGTGAGTTCAATACTTCCTTTTCCGGTGACCTCGACTGGAGAGTTGTTCCCCATCAGAATAGGAGGACCTTTGCATGCATCCAATGAAGAATAGACCTATTTTTTGGAATCGATGTGGTGTGATTCTCTTGAATCTACGATCCAAGCATCGGGAGAGGAGTTGATGGCAATCAAAGCATGGCTAGAATTTCCTTTCTTGGGATTCTGATCTTATGGCTTCTTCTTCTTGGCACCCTCAGGAATGGGATATCCAAGGTTTTTTTGCTGAAGTATTTGGGTCATTAGAACTATTTGTTTCTACATACATGCATTTCTCCCCTTTTCTTCCCTTTCCACCTTTGGATCCAAAGGCATCGTTGAAGGGTTTGGAGTACCCTTCCTTCTTTGGATTTGCATGTGCTTTCCTTTTGTCTTTATCTTTACATTTCTGATATTGATGATCACTACCATCTTGCACAATAAGTGCATGTGCCTTTGGGCCTTTGATTTTTCCCATGTTGATGATCTTGTTCTGCTCTTGTGTCAGAGATTCGATAAAGTCCTCAAGAGAGGGCATCTTCTAGGTAGATCCAGATGCAAATCTAACTGAATGAAATGTGGATACAAACACTGAGTATTATGGGCCAAGTTTGGAGAGAATGGTGAGAACCATTTGTTTCTCCTCCTTATATTTATCAACCCTGCAAGCCTTGAGTTGCGACAACAAATCCTTATATTTGGTAAAGAAATCTTGGAGACTGTCAAAGCTTTTTGGATCCAATGTGAGAAATTACACCTCGAGCATGTGTCCCCTCATCTCATCCTATTTTCCAAAAATCCCTTCCATGGTGGTCTAGGCTTCATTGGGGGTTTTACAAGAGGATATGTGATAGATAAATTCAGGAGAAATGAGACTGCAAATTGTTCTGAACACTTCATCCATTCAATTTAGATACTTGGATTTTTTTATGGCTGATATTGGTTCTTCTTCTGTGTTCATGGTTAACTTGTACAATCCTCTACTTTGAAGATACATTATCATCTTCTCCTTCCATGCAAATAAGTTGTAAGGTGTAAGAATGAATTCTTTTGGAAATTCCATTTTTCCGTTGTCTTCAATCTTCAGTACCTGCAAAAATAATTTGGTGTGTCTTTTCCCTAACAGTCAATCGGCTCTGATACCATGTAAATGTGTTTAACCTGAACAAAATAGATCTAGTTGGGAATTTACCTACACAATTGCAGAGAAAATAGAAGAAAAGAGAAGCATGAGAGAAAGAATGGAAGAATTCTCATTAACCAAATGAATGAATGATAATTTACACATGATATACTATGTATAACTCAACTAATGTGAATTGGAGGAGAAGCCAATGCACCATAGTGGTGGTCCAGAGTGATCTGGACACACACCAGTAGTTACGAGAGAAAACTTCCACCTATTCTAGTCTCTCGGGTAGTTACAGGAGTGAACTACCACCTAGTCTGAGTTAACTAGTCTATCAATCTTCAGTTAACTGACTGAAACAGAGTGAAGTGAGGAGGAGATCATCAAGGAATCATGAGTAATGATCTAGTCTGGTGATGATCCCAAACATGGATGATTTTAGGGGCTAAAGTTCACTCATGGGCTAATTTTCCATGGTTTTTCCAAAAGCGAGATTCGATATTTTAAAAATGATTCGCCCAAATTCTATAGGATAAAATTATTTTACCTTAAAAATCGCCAAAATTTTATAAAAACTATATAAAATCTTTATAATTTTGAATATTTTTACAAAAATATCACCAAACATTTATAGTTGGCATATGAAGGATTAGTAAGATTCGCCAAGTTTTCTACATTTTAAAACAAATTTCCATCCTTAAAATCATCCCTGATCCCAAAGACAATGTGCATTAACTGGTGATGATCCCAAGGAAAATGCACATTATCTGGTGATGATCCTGTTAGAATATAGAAGATTGTGCTCTTTTTACCATTGACAATACCCTCATCACCCAACCATAGGACGAAGCCACCCTCCAAGCACCTTGACCTTGACAGAGAAGAGAATCTTGGTAGAAATCCAATATCCAAGAGAGGCCAATGCACCAAGAAAGAATAGAAACCAAGATGATCAGATAATCCCACCTAGAGGCTAGCGCACACCTTCCCAGAGACTTGCACACAAGCTGCTACTGGACCTGCGCAGATCCAGTTCTCTCTGCAATTGCTGAGATGTGAATAATGAGAACTGGCGCCCTGTATTTATAGTAGTCTGGGCAGTTTTATTGGGGCCGACTTCTCCTGGGTACTAATAAATTCATTTTAAATATATTTCTGTAGCCGACAACTTGTCTAGGCTTTCCTTCATTTATTTGCCTCCTTCCGGAATATTCTAATNGATCCCCATCTTCTCTCGGAAATATGCAAACTTAATTCTGGATAGAGGTTTTGTCAGGATGTCTGTTGTCTGCTCATCAGTGGGGATATACTCGAGCTTTACCTCTCCTTCCTAGAATTTATCTCGAATAAAGTAGTATTTGATCTCAATGTGTTTTGACCTTTCATGAAACACTGGATGCTCTGATAATCTTATACAACTCTGATTATCATAATGTATTATGGTCGATTCTGGAATCTGATCAAATAAATTGGAGATTAACTTCCTTAGCCATACTACTTCTGCGCATGCTTCACATGCTGCCATATTCTCTTATTCTATTGTGCTTAGTGCGATAGACTTTTGTTTCCTGCTACCCCAAGATATCATAGCGGAGCCCAAGCTAAAACACATACCTGAAGTGCTCTTTCTATCTTCTGCACTTCCTGCCCAATCAGAGTCTGTGAATCCATGAAGTTTGATATCACTGGATGCAGTATATCTCAAACCATAGTTTATTGTCCCATGAATATATCTTAGGACATGCTTTGCATCTATCCAATGCTCTTGTCTAGGTTCCACCTGGAACTGACTTAATGTATTTACAGTAAAGCAAATATCTGGTCGAGTATTTACCAAATACATTAATGATCCAATTAGTTGTCGATATAGAGATGGATCTATTGGATCAGAATCTGGGACTTTCACTTTTCTTATATCTGCATTCATAGGAGTGTGCATGGACCTATAGTCCATCATTCCAAACTTCTGAAGGATCTTTATTGTGTACTTTCCTTGTCCAAGGAATACTTCACCGCGCTTCTGCCATACATCTAGTTCCAAGTAATAATGCATGAGACCTAGATATTTCATATCAAATTCAGAGGCTAATTCCTTCTTGCACTGGATAATGAGAGATTCTTCACCTGTTATGAATAGATCGTCAACATATAATAGTAGAATCACAGGTGCGTTATCCACAACTTTGTAATAAAGGTTTGGATCTACATGACTCTTGGAGAAACAAAGTCTTGCTAGATAGTTGTCCATTCTGGCGTACCAAGCCCTTGGATCTTGCTTGAGTCCATATAGAGCTTTATTCAATATACAAATGTGAGTTTCTCTGGAATGTACCTCAAATCCTTGAGGTTGTTCAATATATGCTTCTTCTTTAATAGCTCCATTGAGGAAGGTTGTCTTTACATCCATCTGATGTAGATTCCATCCCATGGAAGCGACAAGAGATATGATAGCTCTGATGGAGGTATACCTGGCCACCGGAGCAAAGGTTTCATCATAATATTCTCCCTCCTTTTGGGATAACCCTTTGGCCACAAATCTTGCCTTGTATTTATCCACACTTCCATCTGCTGCATGTTTGATCTTGTATACCCATTTTGAGGTTACCACTGATTTTTATTTAGGTCTAGGTACAATTTCCCATACTTCATTTTTNGGTTCTAGTTTATTCCTTTTGTCTTTGGGAATATGAGAGTAAACTAGACATCCAAATATTCTTAGGTTTTCCACATTAGGTTTCTTACCTGAGAAGGCTTCTTCTGGTGTCATGTCCTTCAATATACGATGAGGGATTGTTTTTTGTACATATATTGATGTCATTGCTGCTTCTCCCCATAGAAACATGGATAGACCTTGATCGTTCAATAAGGCTTTTACTGTTTCTTCGATAGATCTGTTCTTTCTTTCAGCTACACCATTTTGTTGAGGATTATGAGGAATAGTCAGCTCCCTCCTAATCCCTGTCGATTTGCAGAATGCAACGAACTCCTTCGAGGTGCATTCTCCTCCATTATCTGTTCTGAATGTCTTGATCTTATTGTTCGTGAGGTTTTCTATTTCTGCCTTGAATTCTTGAAACTTGCAGAATACTTCGTCTTTTGATTTCAGTAGGTATAGCCACGTCTTTCTTGAATATTTGTCTATGAATATTATGTAGTAAAGAGATCCTCCTAGAGATCTAATTGGCATTGAACTGCAAACATATGAGTGTATTAGATCTAGGATTTCCTTGGATCTGTTGTTGCTGCTTGGGAATGGTTTCTTGATATTCTTCCTAAGGGCACATCCCTTGCANCTGAGAAAAGGTAATGCTTGATAATTGATATGAGCGTACCTTCTATGCCAAAGCTAATTAGGGTAGACTTCGTCATGTACTAGAGCTTCTTCATTTTGTTCTAGTAGTCTATACAAATTTCCTTCATGACTTCCAATAACCCTAGCATCCTCTATGCTAGAATTATTATGCCATGATAACACCTTTCCATCCATGAAGGATATTTTGTTTCCTTTCTCTTCTAAACATGATATCGATACAAGATTCTTTTCTAAACTAGGTACATATAAAACATTGCTTAAGTGAACATGACTACCTGATTCCAACTTGACGGAGGCTTGTCCAAATCCTTCGACGGGGTAAGTGCTTTTGTCTCCAAGCTCCACTTTGTATGATGTCTTTCTCTCATTTAGATTTGAGAGTCTGGCTTGATCTCCCGTCATGTGCCTGGAAGCTCCACTATCAATTATCCACATGTCATTTTCAATCATCCCAGTAAGTGTTGAGTAGTATAAAAGACTGATTGTTTCAAACATGTCTTCGATTGACTGGCAACTGGTCATGCCTTGATCCAAAACTTCAACTTCGTCATTTCTGTCTTATGAGAGAGCCAAGAGGTGCTTTGAGTTAGTGCACATCTGAATATCTTTTTCTTGAGCGAGATGCTCCATCACAAGGTGTCGGATCAGAGATTTAGGGTTTATGTAACTGCCTTTGCTAGTAACCCTAGCTACATTGTTTTGGAAGTTGCTCCTGCTAGTAACCCTAGCGACAGTTCCTCAACGAGCTCAATATCCTAGTAGTTATGTTTCCTTCCAATGTTTTAGGCTGAATGAAGGGGGTGTGGGCCCATAACCTATTAGAATATAGAAGATTGTGCTCGTTTTACCATTGACGATACCCTCGTCACCCAACCATAGGCCGAAGCCACCCTCCGAGCACCTTGACCTTGACAGAGAAGATAACTCATGGTAGCAATCCAATAGCCAAAAGAGGCTAATGCACCAAGAAATAATATAAACCAAGCTGATCAGATAATCCCACCTAGAGGCTAGCGCACACCTTCCCAGAGACTTGATAAAGGTTCTACTCCATATAAAGAAAATATCATATAATTTTTCAAGAAACCTAGAAAGGAGGAAGAAATGCATGTATTCATCTATCCAACAAGGTCTAAATATGTTCATTCTTTTATGCAATGGACATTTTCATGATATATTTCAGGGAAATATCAATTCAAATTCCATTGAAAGAAATGAACAAAGGTAGAGTGAGACCTATTATTCAAATGGGAAGGTTCATACATTACTAGATCCAAATGCTCATTCTAATATAGGTTAAAATATGTCTCTAATACATTTTGATTTAAGTTAGTTGGATGGAAGTTTGGGAATCTATACTATTTTTCTTTTTTGGGGGGGCTTCCACCAAAGTTTTTAAGCACTAATATAGTGACTGATGCTTGTTAATCGAGAAATTTAATTAGCCTGAATTATGACCAAGACCATTTCTGCTAAAAAACAAAAATGGCCCATGATAAAAATTATAAGAGTGGGTTCATCCATAACTATGAATAGATCATTATTTGGTATAGCTAGCCCGGTATAAGTAACTTTTCTTACTCGAGTCATGTAATTCTACTCAATAGCCTAATTAAGTTCTAGTTTCTCTTTTATGAGACAACAAGGTGTCAAAATCATGAACAACAATGACATTTTTCATTATTTTGCCCTTGGAACAATTTGTGTGAAAAGATAAAACTTTTGTTATTATTAAATAATCCTCAATTTATTGTCATATGCAAAACATAAAAAATGTTTTTCCTTAATGGACTAGAATGATGAGTTTTGCAGTTGTATATTAAAGTGCAATGTTAGAGATTGGGTTGGAGCATCATATGCATTTGGGATAAAATTGATCTGTAGGATATTAGAAATTTGTCACATGCTATAACAGATTTATGGTGCATGAAAAAGGTTTTTCCATAGCCTAGAATATTGTCCACATTAGTAATCTTGAACTCATTTGTGATGTCATAATGGACTTGATAATATTCTTGTGAAATGTGCAAAATAAATCTTTGATGTTTGTACCAATTCTATGGATAATATTATTATGGCTAGAGGCACTCCTTTTAATATGGTAAGGCTGATTATGGTTGGAATTACACTCATTATTGTTTGGGTGTTGATACTGGGACTAATATTACCAGAGCTATCTCTTATCTGATAAGGCTCAACATGGTAAGTATTTTGGGGTCTTTATTTAACAAAGAAGGGATAACCATTAAGGGCAAACTCTTAGTCAACCCTTCAAAGATTTGGACCCTAGAAGTTGGTATTCCTAGGTTGGTATATATCTAGGATGATGGAACATATGTGACATAAACTAAAGTTGATTATTATAACATACCCAGCCACCCACAGGCCAAGGTACGCTACCTGCAAGCCCACCCTTTGACTTCTTTCTCTTACCGATGCCTTTTTTAAATTTAAGGATGCATAAAAGAAAAGACTTTAACAACATGCACAACAGTATCTAGCAATCATGCATAATCTAAAGATTCAATTAAATGATAATTAAATGTACACAACGGAAATACATTCATATACATGTAAATGATACCATAACAGAGAGAACTTATCTTTATGAAAGATGACACCAACTGGCTCCAGACCAAGGACGTTCCACCCAACCGTAGACATTATTGTTCCAAATCTCAACAGCAGTGTCACCCCCGAGCCAAGTCTATGAATCCACAAGGACGGTTTCAGAGTGTTACATGTCTTCCCAAACTAGTCACTGTTGGTTGTGGAGCCTGATTATCTTCTTGATTCAGAGGTCTTTTACTTTCAACCATGTTTATACCCCATGAAGTATTTACACCCCAGAAGTATGTACACTCTTCCACGCGAGGGAGTGCAGAGGGGGGGTACCCCCTCTGAGGGGTTCGGGGGGGGTTATCCCCCCGACTGGGGGGTCTGGGGTCAAGTGGGCCCCCGAAGGATAAATTGCCTTGTAAATGTATATTGTAATTTCATTGTAAATCTAGACCGTTCATTATAAGGTCACATATCTAACGATAGAGATTATGTTAGGGTTTTTTGTCCTAGAAGGCAACCCTCTTTTATGAGGGAAATGTGTTGTGGCTATGGTTGATGGAGAATATTGTATTCTAAGATAGGATACTGTGAGAGAAAGAAGAGGAAGTTACAGTGGGTTTGCTATAGGTTGTATCCCTTCATATGCTGGATAATAATAAAGAAAGGACCTGGCAATTTCTCTGGTGGGCATAGCCCACACTGGGTGAACCATGTAAATCTGTGTTTCTATTGTATTGTGTATCTTCTATGTTTTGTTTCCGCATTTGTTTTATTTTATTTCTCCATGGTCCTGTTTTTCTAACAGTCAGCGCCTAATCTCTCACAGGCTTCCCAGCTCTCATAGTAATCCAAGAACCCAACTCTCTTCTACCCAACTTGCACCACCCAAGAGAATGGACCTCCACCCTTCTCTGCCACACAGTTCCTCAGGCAGTCCTTCTCCTTAATTAGAGATCCAACGCAACTAGTCCAGAATCTCAATGATGGAACTCTCAGGACTCGCAGCTGTGAGCAATGCTGGACACAGGCCAACACTTCTCAGACATGTGGCCTCGGGTCACGGATAGATCACACCAGCAGCCAATACAACCAACTATCCCATGGCTGATTCTTCGGCAGTTCGGCTCCCTTTCCCAAGACAAAACGCGGATGATGGATGGATCAATGAACGGGTAAATGGGTGCATGGAGGTGCATGCATGAAATTGTGTGAGGGATAGAATGGTGTGAATGCAGAAGTGAAAGAGAAAATGAGCCAACGACCAACCCCCTCATCAGACCAAAGGCGGGTTTAAGTAACTTCATGGGGAAATCAAAAACCTCTTGGCCTTCCCCAAGAATATCACGTAATCGATCCCCTCCCTTAGACAAAAAGGGGTAATTAGAATAGGAATAAACACTTATCCCCTCAATCCCCCTCTCTTGTGGAATCATAGCCCCCTATAACTCTATTCCTTGTCCGTCTAGCAGCCAACAATGTATTTATTATTAATAATGATAAAAACATTACATGTCTTGGGCACATTGGCCTTTTAATAATTTTTGGGGCACTCTGGCCTCTCAGCATTGTAACAATACATTATTTAAAATGGGGGTTCAAAATATAGGGTGTTACATCCCCTCCCCCTTATTTTGGCACTGTCCTCAATGCATATACAAAAATAGAGATCAAAATCTCAAATTTATTCAAAAATTTGTTGGTATTCTACCCGCATTGCATCTTCATGCTCCCAGGTAGAATCTTCAGGACCGTAGCAAGTCCACTAAACTTTTACCAACTCTATAACTCGATTCTGGAGCATTTTGACTTTTTTGTCCAATACCCACACTGGTTGAACCTGAAAATGTCCCTCCATCTCTAGATGAATCAGATGCCAATCAATAACATGGTTAGGGTCATGTACATATTTCTTTAGTAAAGATATATGAAATACATTATGCACATTCATGGAAGCAGGCAATCAAGCATGTATGCAACTGGCCCTATTATGTCCAATATTTCAAATGGACCACAAAATTTGGTTGCCATCTTTGTACAACTACCCAATTTCAAAGAGCTTTTCTTGGGCTTCACTTTCAAAAGTACATGCTCCCCTACCTTAAATTCTCTAGTTGTCTTGTTCTTGTCTGCATAAACTTTCTGTCTATCCTGAGCTGCCTTTAAATTATGCTTGATCTTGACCACCTAGTCTTCCATGTCCTTGAGCAACTTCGGTCCAAGTACCACTCTATCTGTTGGGTTGTCCCAGCTTACTGGAGTATCGCATTTCCTACCATACAAGGCTTCAAATGGGCTCATTCTTAATGAAGCTTGATACCCATTATTATATGAAAACTCAACCAAGTATAAGTAATCTTCCCACTTAGATGGCTTATACATCACATACATTCTCATCATGCCTTAAATTATTCGATCGACTCTCCCTATTTTCCTGTCTGTCTGGGGATGATATGTTGTGATAAAGTTTAGATTTGTGCCAAATCCTTTAAACAATCCCCTCCAGAAATTGGAGGTAAACTTTGTATCTCTATCTGAGACAATTGTCCTAGGTATTCCATGCAACCTAGCATTTTCCTTCATGAAAATTTATGCAATAGTATCTGCTATATGTGTTGTCTTCACAGGCACAAAATGAGCATTCTTTGTTAATTTGTCAACCACCACCATGATCGAATCATGTTGCTTATTTGTTCTGGGTAATCGTATGATGAAATCCATGGTGATAACTTCCCATTTCTTCTCTGGGATTAGCAATGGCTGCAGCAAACCCGCTAGGTGCCTATGCTCAGCCTTTACCTTATGACATTATATACATCAAGCGATCCAATCAACAACACCCTTCTTCATTCCCGACCAAAAGAACTGGCTTCTTACTGTTGTAAATTTTTTCTGGTAACCTAGATGTCCAGCATAAGGAACATCATGCATTTCCTTCAGTACCAAATTCCTCAGTTCTCCAGAACTAGGAACATAGATTCTATTTTTATGCATGAGTAGTCTGTCTTCCTTTATCTCATACTTATTTATTTTATGTTTTACATGTCCTTGCTATAAGTTTTCCTTTACCCATGGTAATGTTGGCTTGTAACAAGACCATCCAAAATTCTTCTCTTCAAGTTTGACTGATGCATACTGATAGTAGTAGCATGCATGAGATGCACTCTTCTACTAAGTGCATCGACAACTTTATTCTCCTTTCCCTTGATATGCTTTATATCGAAGTCATATTCACTTAAAAATTCCAGCCATCTTGTTTGTCTAACATTCAAGGTTGGTTGTTCAAAAACATACTTCAGGCCAATGTGGTATGTCCTTAATTCGAATTTCTTCCCCATGAGATAATGCCTCCACATCCTCAAGGCGTGAACAATGGAAGCAAGCTCCAAGTCGTGGGTGGCATAGTTCCTCTCATGTTCCTTAAGATTTATGGACTCATATCCAATGACATATCCATTTTTCATGAGGACTCCCCCAATTCCTTCCTTACATGCATCTTTACATACCACAAAACTTTCGTTTGGGTCAGCAATATTTAACACAGGTGCACTAGTAAGGAATTCCTTCAACAGATTAAAATTATTTTCACACTTAAGTGTCCATTCAAATTTAGTTCCCTTCTTTTGCAAAGAAGTGATGGGATGAGCAATCTTAGAGAACCCTACTATGAACCTTCTATAGTAGCCAGCCAATCCCATAAAAGATCTGACGCCTGACATATTTCTGGGTGTTGGTCATCCTCTAATGGCTTCGATCTTCTCTAGATCTACTTCTATGTCCTGCTCTGAAATAATGTGTCCCAAGTAATGGATTTTCTTTTGATAAAAATAACACTTACTCAACTTGGCATATAACTTATGTTCTCTCAGTACTTGCAATACCAGTCTTAAGCGATGTTCATGCTCCTCTTCAGTCTTAGAATAGATAAGTATGTCATCCAGGAATTCTATGACAAACTTATCCTAATAATTATAAATATGCCATTCATTAAGGACATGAAGACAGTTGGTGCATTGGTCAGTCCAAAAGGCACCACTACAAATTCATAATGCCCATACCTGGTCCTAAAGGTTGTCTTATGAATGTCTTCTTCCTTGATTCTTACCCGATGGTATCTTTCCCTCAAGTCAATCTTTGAGAATATCTTTTCTCCTCTTAGCTGATCAAAGAGGTCATCAATTCGGGGTAGAGGATACTTGTTCTTTATAATGTACTTTTTCAGTTGTCGAAATTCAATACACAACCTCAAGGTTCCATCCTTTTTTTTTACAAAAAGTATTGGTGCTCCCCAAGGTGAAACACTTGGAAGTATGTACCATTTCTTCAGCAATTCCTCCAACTGCATTTGTAATTATTTTAACTCTAGTGTGCTCATTTTGTAAGGTGTTTTTGACACCGGGGCAGATCCTGGCACTAAATCAATTGAGAAATCTATCTCCCTTCTTGGTGGAAATCCAGGTATTTCTTGGAATACATCTTCAAATTCCTGTAGTACTGAGGAATCTTCGAGGCTTGTCCCCTTTGTATTATCTATCTCTTGCACATGAGTTGCATACAATTGACATCCCTTCCTAAAACATCTTTTTAGCTATAAGGCTGAAATCTCCCTTATAGAGATGGGTCTTGGAATTCCTTTCACAGTGCTCTATTTTCCATTTCCATCAAGACATGTAAATGTCTTGTTATGAAAATCTAGGAAAGCATGATGCTTGTCCAACCAATCCATCCCAATCAGAATATCATAAGACCCCAATGGTATGATATTTAGATCAATACTAGTATTCA
>JZKD02S2182778.1:157241-172452 GCA_000966675.3 Picea glauca
CAGACGAAGCCGCAGTGGAGATGAATGTAGAGAAGCTGGAAAAAGTGTTGGATATTTACGAGGAGAGGTTATCAAAGAGCAAGTACTTGGCCGGTGATTTCTTCAGCTTGGCCGATCTCCAACATCTGCCGTGTACCCACTACCTCGTCAGCGCTTGCGGAAAGGGTGATCTCATATCTTCCAGGAAACATGTAAATGCATGGTGGGAAGATATCTCCAGTCGCCCTACCTGGAAGATAAACTTTACTTAACAAAACGTCATTAAGATATTAGGTATTAGGTTTTGCTGCCTAGTCTAACCGTTTGGTCTGAAAAGGCTTCAACTTTATTGTAGTTTAGAATTAAAAAATTTAGAATTTGAAAAGATTAGTTATTTAAATTGTAATTTTGTTGTGTAGATTTTGAAACCCAATTACTTTTTTAAATTACACTTTTAAACATATGAATGAAATGGTTTGCAAGTTTACTGTAATAAAATTGCAGATTTTGAAACTAAAAACAGACTTCATTACTCTTTAATCCAGGCTTATCCAGGTTTGGTATATGTAGTTAAAAAAAAAAACTAAAACCTTTAATCCCCTAATAGGTATGGCTTTTTATTATGATATGTATGGATTTTTACTATGATATTTTTGGTGAGCAATATCTATTCTTCTGTTATGAAGTATGGGATGTTCTTTAATGTTGTGATGGGTGGTGCATAGGTTATTGGATTTGAATTATTTTCAGATTTAGTGATAGTTTTTTTTGGTGAATAATATTCATTTAAGCGTGCTTGAGCTAGAGGCGTCTAGGGATGGGTGACCACCTGAGAAGTCCTGGTTATCGGGTGCAAGACCCGAAAGTGATGATTGATGTTCCCGATGCAATGAGTGCTAAGTGGAGTATTCAAATCATGAGAATTATTGGTCAGTTGCGACTAATACTTATGAATATGGGTCATAGATTAATGACTTACACTAGATTAATGACTTACACTAAGCAGTTAATCCCGAAAATAATATCTAATATCTTGCACTGTGAAAGCCCATATATGCTTAAATAATAAGAGTTAAGGGAGCTCTAAGTGAGTAGTTCATAAGGCACAATACTTGCTAAGGTTTTGCAAATGGGGTAGCAAGCTAAGTGGGCTTGATTGTGGGGAAAACTCCACAGTTAAGCCTATATGCTTAAATAATAAGAGTTAAGGGAGCTTTAAGTGGGTAGTTCATAAAGCACAATACTTGCTAAGGTTTTGCAAATGGAGTAGCAAGCTAAGTGGACTTGATTGTGGGGAAAACTCCACAGTTAAGCGTGCTTGAGCTAGAGGCTTCTTGAGAGGGTTGATCGCCTTGGAAGTCCTAGTTACCTGCAAGTAATGATTGATACTATACAATTCATTTTGTTTTTGTTGGCTTCAATCCCATGAATAATTCAATATTGCAATCGCTGATGTATAAGTCATAGGATTTGAACTGCTTTTAGATCCAGCCACCTTTATACCGTGTGACTAGTGGTGTATAAATCATTAGATCTAAATTGCTTTTAAATCCAGCGACCTATACACCACCCATTACAGCATTCAATGCTGTGTATAGCAGGTGGATATAGACCACCATAGTTAGTTTTTCGTTTTCTCTTGTAAATACCGCCATAGTTTTTCGTTTTGTCTTTCAAGTAATACAACCATAGTTTTTCGTTTTGTCTTTTAAGTTATACTGCTATAGTTTTTCGTTTTGTCTTGTAACTAAGTTTATTTTCAGAAGTTACCGTTCAAGTCTTGAACTGGTTTTTCAACATTTGATGCCATGGTTTTTTTCGTTTTGTCTTTTAAGTAAGTTTATTTTCAGAAGGTACTGTTCAAGTTTTGAACTGGTTTTTCAACATTTGATATATATATCCGAATTTACTGGTTGAGTCAAATATATAAGTTTCTTCTGTTGCAAGTTTTGAACCGTTTTTTCAACATTAATTGCATGTTTCCAAATTTATAGCCAAACATACACCTGTTTTTACTGATCATATAATTACCCTATAATTTAATTTCATTCCCATTATAATTCAGTAATTTTCCATAATAATTAGACTAGAAACCTATGGAAAGATCTCCGGTAAAGTCATCACATAAATGATTTTGAAAACTTCCTTAAATATATGAAATGTAATTAAGTTAACAAGATGCTATAACTGTAATTTGTAAGGAATGGTTCTTGGTATGAACCATTTTGTGTTTTAGATTTAAAAACTACGGTGTATGAAGAAGAAAATTGAATAATAATTAAATTAAATTTTAACAATTAGATTATGTTTAATAGATGAATAATTTTATCCTCGCAGGGTTTTGCGTCTCTGCCTTCACAGAGATCTTGCCGTTTGAACCTAAACCGTATTTGTGCATGTGATCATCAACATTTGGAACCGGCCATGAATGCAAAATGCCTTTAATTTGCATTGCTTCCTGTATCTGTTTTAGGGTTTTCGGCTCGGCCTGTTTGGAGATCCGGTGCTTTAATTTCTCCCTCAACTCCACTTCGAAACTGAGCTTCGTGGGCGCCTGCTGTTTGATTCATTTTACTAGCACAGGTTTGTGAAAGTCCCGTGAGACAGTTCAGACGGTAAGACGGTACCTTTTTCCAAGAGATGGGAATAGGTCTTGTGGTCGAACCCTGCTGAGTCTCCGGGATGGATTTTGTAATGATGCTGCTCTGTAAAAAGTTTATATATTGATGAATATAAACGAAAAACTTTCCCGTGTAAAAAAAGCACAGGTTTGTGAAAATGTGCCATTGTGTGGTGGTTTTTGTTTTGATTTTTTACTTTGAAGTAGGTAAGGATCCTTGTTTAATGCCACATAGGCCTCCAAGTATTCTTGTATTGTCTACTTGACCAGGTTGAGTAATGCCACATAGGGTTCCCAGTGTTATTGTATTGTATATTTGGCTAGGTTTCATAGCTGAGAGATTAAGGTGTGGGCTTGGGTTTTTTAGTTGATTGATGAATATCTTATCACGTTTATTTATAAATGGGTTTTTAAATTGTGAAAAATAGAGTCAATATATTGTAGGGATTGGGGGTTGTATTAGTTAGGAAGGTTTAAAAATATTGGGGTATAAAAATGGGTATTTGGCATAAATAGGGCATATCTAGTAAACATAAGGGCTTTTTTACTAGAAATATGTATTGGGAGGGGGCTTCAAAAAAAGGATTTTGGGAGGTATTTATCAATATCAAATGAAATTAGAAGTATTATTTAATATCCCACAAACGAACTTGCTATGTGTTGAGTGGAGACCCCATAGATATCTTGAAACCAGTTGTAGATTAGCCATTCAAGTGCTTGATTGTTATAGTGGAAAACTACTCATGCATACATGGATAATCGGATAGTACAACTAAAGGTACAATTAATCCTCCTTAGTTAGAGCCTTGAGATATTGGGTCGAGTACTATTGTTGGACTCTACAAGTATATAAGAGAGATATAGCACAGGGAAATCCCTTGTCCTTAGGAACCCTTCAAAACCCTAATTGTTGTTGTTGAAACATAATATAGTAGAAAAAATGTTTATAATTTGTACATCCAATGTGGAAAACCCTGTGTCTTGCATCCGGGCTGTGAAATTCCTACACAATCCTCACTATTACAAACTTGGGCATTCTATCACTACAATATTAATCAAATCGAAGTATAACTTAGCATGAGTAGAAAAAAAGTATAATGGTTCCAACGACACCCTTATTTGGGACCTATTCTATTGGATTCCTCTCTTCGCATTGATCATAGTGGTACCTCTCACACAATCATGTTTTTTTTAGTGGACCAACCCACCCTCTCTGACACTTATTTGGGACCTAACCCACTATATTCTTCTCTTCACATTGATCGTAGTGGTACTCCTTTCTCATAATTTTTTTTTTTTTTCTGTGGTCCCACCTACCCACCCTATGACACCCTTATTTAGGATCCCTCTCACTAGAATCCTCTTTTTGCATTGAGCACAGTAATACCACTCTCTCATAATCCTTTTAATACAAACCCAAAAGGCCTATTCTTTCCCGCTTATCTCCCAAATGGCCAACACTTGCAATGAAGACTTTGACAACCACATCACTGCCTTGGACAAGTCGGTGACCAACCTTGACAATGCAGTCAAAACAACTAGTTCATAAATTACTACCATAAATTCTCGGCTTGATAAACTGGATGACCTCTTTGACTAGATGAACTCCTTGGCCACATGGTTGCATCAATCCAAGGGTCCTCTCTCCTCTGAAAAATCTTCACACCAAGAGGGTGTTGACTCATCCCATTCCATGGTCTTTTATTCTAACCCTCTTTCTAGTGCCTCACGTGTTCCTAAAGTTGAGGTGAAAAAATTGATTGCTCAGACCCCACAAGTTGGGTCACTCAAATGGAACAGTATTTCTCATTGCATGGAATCACCTGTGACTTGATCAAACTTCGTGTCAGTGTCCTTTACTTGGATCCAGAACGTTGGTAATGGAGGAATTGGCATAAAAAATCACACCAAGGGTATATTGCCTAGACCCAATTTGTTGCAGACCTTTACGAATGCTTTGACACAAACACTCGTCATTTGGGTCATTTGACCAAGCTTAAACAATATGGTTCAATTGAAGATTATATCACACTATTTTTTAGCAATTGGCTTTTCGAACTGAAAGCATGCCATACACCTTCTTCTGCGAATGTTTTATTAGTGGCCTCAAGGAAACATTCGAGCTAATGTCCTAATGGCTCGCCCCTAGACCTGGCTTGAAGCCACTCACAGAGCCAAGGAAGCATAGTAGGTAGTCACTTTTCAAATAAAAAAGCCATCCTTTATTCCACGTTCTTGTCCCACCAATCTAGCTCCCCCTTCCCCTCCTCTTAAGGTCTAGAAATTAACCAGAGTGGAAACAAATGAACACCAACTTAAGGGTCTTTGCTACAATTGTGATGAAAAATATTTTTCGAGGCACAAATGTAAGGAGAAAAATATTTTTATGGTTGTTTCTGAGAAAATTTCTAAAGATGAAGGTGCCCTCCAGAAGCATTGCTCCACACTGATGATAACATCCCACCCTCTGATCCACATGAGGTCGAACTTCTCATCTCTTTGCATGCTCTCATCAGCCTCTCTGCTCCCCAAACACTTGAGTTAATTGGCTATATCAAGCATCGGAAAGTCATTATCCTCATCAACAGTGGCAACACCCATAATGTTACTCATCTTCGGATTGCTCAAGAGACCCTTTACTATATCCATGTAGTCAGTAGCTTTCAAATCATGATTGCTAATGGTAGTTGCATGAAATGTGGGGGTCATTGTGAAAATGTGTCCCTGCAAATTGGTGATTATAATCTGAAATCCAAAATATTTTCTATTGACATGGGTGGTTGTGACATTGTTTTGGGTGTTGAATGGTTACGCATGCTAGGACATGTAACAACCCCATTTTTAATCCCCGCAAATTATAATGTAATTGTATAAATGTGATTTAAGCTAGTGAGTTGATATGTTTGGGGTGAAGAGCCTATATTGATTAATATGGTTGAGGGGTTAATTGTATATTATGTACATCAAAATAATTAATAAAAATAGAATTGTTGGTTGCGATAAAAGAGGGATGGTAACAACAGGGGGATATGATTCCACAAGAGAGGGGGCTAAAGGAGGAATCCAAAGGGAAACCCGTGTCATTTGCTTGAGATAATGTTCCATTACCATATAATCCTCCCTTTGACTTATTAGACACTCAATCATTGAATTCATGTAATAGGATTGGTGTGTGATATCACCTCATAGAGTTATTGATGTCATGAGATGAAGTACAATCAACATTGGGGAGTGTGGGAATCAACATGCATGAGAGAAAATAAATTTTGAATGGAAAAAGAGGACAATTTTTACATGTTTTTTTGGGAAGTAAGAGAAGATTTGAGTGTTGGGAAGAGAACCAACCACGTTTTTCTTGATGACAAACATTGTTGGGCTATGTTTATGTTGGAATTGTGGTCAGTGTTCCTATAAAAATGGGTTGTGTTTATGTTGAGGAAATGGCTCAAGAGCCTTGTGAAGGCCATTGTGAACACTCTTGGAGCAGTTGAGAGTTCCTAGATTCCCAAACTATGAGATTCCTATCCAACCAAGTGCATTGGAGCCTTGGAGGGAAGTGGGAAGGCTAGACGAATTGCGTGCAGTGAAGGGGGATCCCATGCCTTGGGTTGTGCATGTTGTGGGGAAGAGAGCTGGTGGATTGACATTATTGTTGGAATAGAAATTGGGTTTTGAGTTGTTGAATGTGGAGAGTGGACAACTAAGAAGGCCATATCTCCTTGTGGACTCATAGCCCTAGTTCCAAGGTGGCTTTTTTTTTAGAGAAAATGAACAACATGCCTATGGATGAGTGGAATATCCTTCATACACAGCCAATTGGTTACTTTATAAACAAATGAGTTTTCTATTATTCTTTATGATGTTAATTATGTTGTGCAAAAGGATTTATATGAATGTTGTGTGTTTTATGTTTTGCTTGAACAATTGCATTCATTCTTTAAAATAGGCTATTAGATGCATGTTAAATTATGGGATTTTTTCCCCTTGGTTTAGTTATATGTCTGGGTAATTTTAGATTTCATTTTTATTAGGCTTATGTGTTACAAAACAAATATTTGGGGGCCATATCTAAATCTAGAGGTAAATCTAAATATCTAGTACAATCTTTAAGAAAATATTGGAAATGCAATAAAGTTGAGAATTATAAGAAAGATTGAAACTATATGAATGTTGATAAATGTAAGGCATCTATTGATGCTCATTCCACAGAAATTAAAACCTCTAGTGGAAGAAGGAGGTAATTTTTAATTTGTATCTATAGGTACACATGCAAATCATTATGTATGGTTGATTGAATCAAGTGCCTCATTTCATATGACTCTTCACAGTGAGTGGTTATGTGAATATGAAAAGTACAATGGAGGTGAAGTTTTCCTAGGAGATGACTTGACAACCAAAATCATAGGACATGGAAGGGTCAAGCTATTGCTCAAATATGGAAGGATTAGAACTCTCCCTAGGGTTTTTCATATTCTATATCTAGACAAAAACATGATATCTGCAAAAACATGATATATGTAAGTAAGATAGGTGATGCAAGTGTGCATACTATATTGAAAAGGACATATGCAAGATGGTTTGAGGAGCAATGATGTTGATGAGGGGAGTTCAGATCAAAACTTTGTAAAAATGATTGGGAAATGATTTTAATGATGGGTGTAACCGTTCTATTGTTCTTGAGGATAGTAATAAATAATATAGAACCCCTAATGTCCCTAGAGAGAATACCATGCTATGGAATACAAAACTGTGACATATTGGAGAGAAGGGCATTCGAGCATTACATGGTAAACGCATGGCTGAAAGAATGTTTGATTCCTTATTATATTTTATTTTTGTTAATATTGTATATATGGTAAACATAACTGGGTGAGATTCTCATTTGGTGCTACAAGAGAAAAAATAATCTTAGAGTTGATACATAGTGATTTGTTTGGACATGTTCCTATTTCATCACTAGGTAAATCTGTGTACTATGTTCCATTCATAGATGATTTATTGAGGAACACATGGGTTTATTTCATATGAAATAAATCTGAGGTGTTTGGTAAATTTAAAGAGTTTGAGGCTCTTGTAGAGAACCAAATAGATAAGAAAATAAAGGTGTTGAGAACAAATAACTGTGGAGAGTTGTGTGGAAATGAGTTTGAGGAATTCTATAAAAGTGTGGAATAGTAAGGAAAAAGACTACTCCATACACACCTCAACAAATGGATTTGTATAAATAATGAATAGGGAACTAAGGGAAAAGGAAAGAAGTATGGAAATGAGTTTGAGGAATTCTGCGAAAAGTGTGGAATAGTAAGGAGAAAGACTACTCCATACATACCTCAACAAATGGAGTTGTAGAAATAATGAATATGGAACGAAGGGAAAAGGAAAGAAGTATGTTCAATGGTGCAAGGTTATCATGATAATTCTAGGTAGAGGCAATGGGTACTACATATTACTTGGTAAACTAGTCACCTACGTCAACACTTGTAAATAAAACTTTACACGAGGCATGGAATGGTAAAAAACCCTCTCTTAAACATCTCATATTTTTTGGTTTTGATGCTTATGTGTATTTTTCAAAGGAAAATAGGAGTAAGTTGTATAACAAGTTGAAAAATATATCTTTATTGGTTATAAAGATTGTAAAACGGTTATAAACTGTGACACACCCAACCTCCTAATCCAAACTTAGGCTGGTGGGATGTCGGGTTTCCTTTCTTTCTTCTCTCATGGTATGTTATCAGATTCATCGATTGTTTGAGTGGGGACTTCTCTTATCACAATATGATCTCTCATGTCTCTTATTAATTCTCAAGGAAACCTCTCCTGGAACCTATATGCCCTCAATCAAACGGTTAGTTTTGACTATTGCCCTCAGTCCATCAATCTAATAATATTCAGACCTATTCCATCGGAGTGTCCAACTGCCTATGTTGATATCCTTTCGATAGCATTACCCTGATGGATCAACCATTGAGATATAATGGTCCTTAGACTTGAGGTTTAATGGTCATGATTATGTCGGATTTTTCTACTTTCTCGATAGTTATTCCTTGCGTAAAGTTCCATTACTCACACAAATGAGTGGGACCCAAAAATCACACGACTAATATTTACTCTAACCCGCATATTGCTCAATGGTCCTCCTTTATCCTCAGAATCCCTCCCATTAGTGTATTTGCTTTATGGCTGCTCAGATTACTCCGAACAAATAACTCTGACCACTCTCGCTTCGACAAATCAAACGATCCTTGTATATGTAATCCAACAGTCTTTGTAGCCTGTGAGGCTTAAACGTTATCCCATTAGGGTTTTGAATTCCTCCTCCTCAGAGTGGTTCTCGCCAGATCCAATGGATGGGATCTCATGAACACAGTTTGAGATATCTACGGTTCTTGGAGTTTCCCTCATTAGACTCCTGTCATAACCCTCTTCCTGGATGTCCGACTATCCCTCTTTCGACAGTCTTCTAACTAGATCCAATGGTCCAAAAAAAATTTCCTTGCCACTCACTAATGAATCAATGGTTCTCATCAATTCGAATATTTTCCCTTGGGGCCCTAAAATAACTTTTCCCATGGTCACTTCGACGGTGACACCATCTTATCAATGGGATGGATCTAATGAGAACAAAAAATTGATGGTTGTGATTTGACCTGATTCAACATGAAGTTATTTTACCAGACAATGGTTTGAATTTGGGAATTAGCCAATTTATGGGGTTTCCTCATGGTTTCTACTAAGTCTTCAGGAATCGGATAACCTCTTTAAGACCATCAATGGCCTTTAAACTCCATCAAAAGGAAGATATTTCATATCTTGCAATATTTCCACTTAAGGATTTGATTTTTCCTTCAGGACACAAGGCTCTCTAACTCTCACAAGGATCTCCCCAACAAAAAGGTACTAATAGTATTGGGCAATGAAGTTTTGTCCATATCTTGCAAACTTTCCTCTCAAGGATGTAGGATTCTCAGGGACACAAATTGTACGTACTTGTTCGTGTTCATAACTTATCAGATCAAGAAAAGACCATCACATCCATATTCCAATCACTCAAAGTTTCATTTCATTGATTATAAGCATTCACATTTCCCATTTAAATCAAACATACATATGCATATATAATATCCATACACAATTTGACAAGTCAAGTTAAAACACTTATCTGATCGGGAAAATGACCAACACCAACTGACTGAGAGAGGATTCCTTTCCTCCCAACCTTAGGCCATACTATAGAGTTCCTTCCTACAGTACACCACCCTCTTTACAAGCCACGATATCACAAGGGGAATGATTCAACTAGCCTCCAAACTCAAGATGATTCGAGAAGGTTACATTCCTTCCTCCTTTGACAACAATAGAAGTTTCCCCCTTCTTACTGAGATCAAGAACTCTACAGGTTTAGTACGTAGTTTCTCAAATGGATTTCCTCTACATAAGGGAGTCCCTTCTCTGCTAAACAATCCCTCAGTGAGCTCCCCTTACCAATGTCGATTTTTGTCTAGTAAGCACCAAACTATAGTCCTATTTTGCTCCAGTCTGGATGCAGGTCTTCTCTGTTTCAGGGTGATCAATATTAAATTGGACAAGATTCCCATTGTATTCAAGGAAACTCTCTCTTTATCTTCCTCAACCTATGCTTTTGAAACCCTCTGTTCATTGTACTGTTACTCTGTGAGTCTACTGCTCACTCATTCATTTCCAGGTCGGCTCTTCTCGAGCTCCTTCAAACTTCATTTTTCTAATATCACTCTTATATTCGAAATGTTCTCTTTCATGCATGTTCTCTATCTCTTTTCATGGTCTCTCTTGCTGCTCTCCTACTGTGTTTCTCTCGTATCATCTTTTTTTTTGGTAGTTCGGTGGTGTTTTCCAACTTTGGTCTCTTCCTTTGTCAATCCTTGGGATTTTCATGGCTTTTGTCAGAAGCAACCTCCAATAAGGGATTTGAATCCTGAAGGGGCAATCAAATGGGTGTACTTCTGTCATATTTTATTTTTTTCATTTGACCCTTGATTCTTCAAGAGATCAAGTATGTTAGCAGTATTAACTTCATCAACCACCAATCCTGTCTCCCATAACTTGCCACATGGATCTATACAAATCGAGTATGCTAGAAGGTGTATTTTTATGCTCTACAAGCATAAGTTAGCTTGTTGAACAATCTTCATGTTTTCTTCATAAAAACAACTTAGATCCACTTCACAATGCCACTTCATCAATCCCTGCTTCATCAATTCCCACTTGTGTATCATGGTCAGTACTTTCAAGTTGTTACCTCTTAGTCAACGGTTTGGTTTCTTTTATTAATCAAAACATGATTACATGATTCATAATTACATCATATTAACTCTTAAGCATAATTATAGTATTGGGGGGAAAAAAGGCTTTACATTCCCCTCCCCCTTAAAAGAAACATCATCCTCAATGTTTAAAACACCATATATACAAATTATATAGAAAAAAAAAATGGGTATGCCAATCTCATGGCATCTTCCAACTCCCATGTAGCCTCATGTACTCATTGCACATTGACTTGCACAATGGATCGATTCCAGAGCATTGTTTCTCTCCTGTCCAGGATGCATTGAGGTCTAAGTTGGAGTTGCCACTCTGGTTCCACCTGTATCACAGTCCAATCAATAATGTGATTAGGATCATGTACATAGTTCTTTAACAAAGACACATGGAATACATTATGAGCTCTAACAATAGGATGTAATCCAAGTCTATATGATACAAGTCGTATTCTCCCTAGGACTTCAAATGGTACACAATATTGAGGAGCCAACTTAGCACACATATCCATCCTTCGAGAACTCATCCTTGGTTTCACTCATAGATACACTTTATATCTCACTTTAAACTCTTTGTGAATTTTCTTGCTATATGCATAGTTGTTTTGTTTGTCTTTGGCTACCTTCAGATTCCATCTTATCTTAACCATGACCTATTCCATATCTTTCATCAATTCTAGTCCAAGTGTGACCTTGTCCACTATACTATCCCTGTTGATTAGAACTTTATACTTCCCTCCATACAAAACCTCGAACAGGCTCATCTTCAATGATTCCTGATAACTATTGTTGTAGGGAAAATCTGCCAAGGGTAGATACTTTTCACACTGCTTAGGTTGATGCATAACATGCATCCTTAACATGTCCTCCAATATTATGTTCACTCTCTCGGTTTGGCCATCTTTTTGATGATGGTAAGCCATGCTAAATGCCAATTGTGTTCCCAAACCTGCAAACAAGATTTTCCAAAAAATTAAGGTGAACTTGGCATCTCTATATGAGATTATGGTCTTAGGTAAACCATGCAATCTGAAAATATCCTTTATAAAAATAGTAGCAACATCTATGTCTTTGAAAGTAGACTTAATGGGAATAAAATTGGTTGTCTTTCTCAGCTTTTCCACTACAACCATGATTGAATCATGTTGCTTGAATGTATTTGGTAGACCAGTAATAAAATCCATGGAAATCATTTCCCATTTCCACTCTATAATTTGCAAAGGATGCAATAACCTAGCAGGATGTATGTGCTCAACTTTTACCTACTGACACTCCAGGAATTTTTGAATATACTGAGCAATGCCCTTCTTCATTCTAGGCCAATAATACAGTCACCTTGTTGCAGTCATTATTTTATGGTAACTAGGGTGACCTACATATCGTCTCTTATGTAACTTTTCCATGACCAGATGTCTCAAATATACTAAATTAGGCACATACAACATGTTGTTATACAACAACAACCCATCAATCCCAAGTTGATATCCTTAATAATTATTTTCCCTGGGTTATTTTTGTAATCCCTTCTTGACTTAATTAAATAACTTGTCTTCTTGCAAGAGGGTTTTAATCGTCTTCTTGATGTCAGACTCCCCTACACTTGTTGTTTCTAAGTGTATTGTCTGAATGCTTCGACTGAGAGCGTCTGCCACCTTGTTTTCCTTTCCTTTAATGTGTTTGTTTAAAAAATAAGACTCTGTAATCAGCACCATCCACCTGGACTGTCTGGAATTCAACCTTGGTTGGTCGAATAGGTACTTCAAACCACAGTGGTCTGTCATTAGGACAAATATTGTCCTGAGCAAGTAATGTCTCCACATATTCAATGCATGCATAATGTTTTCCAACTCTAGATCGTGGGTAGCATACTTTTGCTCATTCTCATTCAATTTTCGTGATTCAGAACAAATCACTTTCCCTTCTTGCATAAGAACTCCTCCTAGTCCTTCCTTGCAAGCATAAGTGAAAACCAAGAAATATTTTTGAGGGTTTTCAATCTTCAAAACAGGGGCATTAGTCAAAAGATGCTTCAGCTGCTGAAATCTATCTTCATACTCTGGTGACCATATAAATTTCTTCCCCTTTCTTTGAATGTAGTAATAGGACTATCAATCTTAGAAAATCCTTTCATGAACCTCCTATAATATCCATATAATACCGCCCACGTGGGTGTAGACGGATTGGCAAGGGCCATGTAAATGGAAGGAAATTTGTAAAATGAAGTCTCATGTTCGATTCTCACTCGGATTTACTCATGCACCATTCTTGCGGGCTGGGTGGTTGCACCTGGGGTTATAGTGGTAGCCGATGGGGATCGACCCCATGTCATGCGAGTACGAGAACTGTCAGTTGTTGATTCCCTCAGTTCAATATATATATCCATATAATACCATGAAGGATATTACTTCTGTCACATTCTTAGGGGTAGGCCAATCCATGATTTCCTTAACCTTTTTTGAGGTTCACTTCCACTCCTACTAAGATTATGTGGCCTAAATACTGGATTTATTTTTGAAATAAATCACACTTGATAAACTTAGCATACAACTGGTTCTCTCTCAGCACTTGTAGCACCGTCCTAAGATGCTCTTCATGCTCTTCTTGGTTCTTGGAATACACCAAAATGTCATCCACAAATACTAAGACAAACTTGTCCAAATACATGTTGAGCACACTATTCATTAGACACATTGATCCGGGTGGATATCGGTGGCCACCCACCTTCTCCAGCTGGCTCAAAATAGCTTTCTAGCAGTTTTGATAATTTACTATTTTTAGCAGTTTTTCGAGTCCTGAACTTTCAGAGTCGTTTTGAGGCCCTAAACGACGTTTTTTGGGGTATGTTGTTGTGGTCAAAAAATTTCATCATGAAATTTTGTGTAACTGTTGTAGTCCTCAGATATATCTTTCCAATGGGCTATCATACGCCTAAAACGAAGATCGTATGCAAAAGTTACGACCCCAGGAAGTTGATGTACTGACTTACCCAAATGGGGTCCACATGACTTTTGGCGCTTCATCTCCTAGGGTTAGGTTTTTGGATGTTTAGGGTTTTTGAAACTCCTATTTATTGTAAAAAGGACTTGAGAGCCTCATGGTAATCATCTTCTTGCGAATGAGCGCAACTGTCACATCTCTTCTCAGAGATAAGCAACCACCATTCCAGCAAGTTTGTTTTCTGCTGCATTTTACAGTTTCAGCTTATTTCCTTATTGAATAGAAAACTAGTTTTACTGTATCTCTCTTATTCTGTGTTAAGCATCTGGCAATAATCTATAGTCATTTCGTTCTAATCATAAAATCTGGATCACACATGAATGTGGTTGGTGCATTTGTAAGCCCAAATGGCACCACTACGAATTCATAGTGTCCATACCTCATTCTAAAGGTTGTCTTGTGGATATCCTCATCCTTGATTATGATTTAGTGATATCCTGACCTTAAATCAATTTTCTAGAAAATTGCAGCTCCTTTGAACTGATCAAAGAGATCATCAATCCTAGGCAAAGGATATGTATTTTTGATGGTCATCTTGTTCAACTTCCTATAGTCAATACATAGGCGCAACATGCCATCCTTTTTATTTACAAACAAGGTTGGTGCTCTATTAGAAAAAAAGGACCATGGAGCAATAAAATAAAACAAATGCGGAAACAAAACACAGAAGATACACAATACAATAGAGACACAAATTTACGTGTTTCACCCAGTGTGGGCTACGTCCACCAGAGAAATTGCCAGGTCCTTCCTTTATTATTATCCAGCATATGAAGGGATACAACCTACAACAAATTCATTGTAACTTCCTCTTCTTTCTCTCACAGTCTCCTATCTCAGAATACAATATTCACCATCAACCATAGCCGCAATACATTTCCTTCATACAAGAGGGTTGCCTTCTAGGGAAAAAAACCCTAACATAATCTCTATCATTAGATCTGCGACCTTATAATGAATGATCTAGATTTACAATGAAATTACAATATATTTACAAGGCAATTTTTCCTCTGGGGGCCCGCTTGCCCCCAGACCCCGCAGAGGGGGTACCCCCACTCTGCACTCCCCCACATGGAAGAGTGTACATACTTCATGGGGTATAAACACGGCTGAAAGTAAAAGACCTCTGAATCAGGAAGATAATCAGGCTCCACAACCAATAATCTCCCACTTGGTGACTGATCTCAACAACTCCACCGCTGTTGTATATGTTGGACTCTGAACCTTCTTGGACCTAGCAAATTTCTCATCTTCATCTTCATTCTTGAAGACCAACTAAAACTGAGCAGGAACTCAGTTTCTCCCTGGTTACTCCCTT
>JZKD02S2182778.1:211392-222695 GCA_000966675.3 Picea glauca
ATATTTATTAAAAAAAAAATTAAGTCTACTTTAAAGTAAACTAGCCTAGATTTATTTCAAGGTACAAACTTCTTTTAGAGTGTAAAACTTAACGAAATATTTTAAGGGTGGGGGTCAGGGAAATATTGGAGAAAATGTATTATTTTCCCCCACCTCCACCCTTGAAATATTGAAGAAAATGTATTATTAAACACATTTTTTCCAATATTTTCCCCCATATTTTTAAGGTGAGGGGAAATATTGGAGTAAATGTATTATTATTATTAATACATTTTCTCCAATATTTCCTAGGTGGGGGGAAACTCGAAATATTGGAGAAAATGTAATAATAATAATAATATCAATACATTTGTCCCCGAGGTGTAGGACAGTCGGTGACAGAGTGTGTTGTTAAGCCACTCCGTGATGTTAAAGTCACCGGTTCAAAACCTGCGGGGACAAAAAATCCAACCATGTTAAGGGTTGGTGTGGCTCAGGCCAGGTGCGATCTCCGGGTGATTTTGACGGCTTAGATGCCCCTGAGTCGCGGTTTCTCAAGCCACGGGTTAATCGTGTAGCCAACAGGTCTCACACAAATTAACAAACAAAAAAAATAAATAATATCAATACATTTTCTCCAATATTTCCCCGACCACCTACTGTGGTGGGGGGAAATATTGGAGAAAAAATGTATTATTATTGAGAAAATGTATATTAATATTAACACATTTTCTCCAATATTTCCCCCACCCAGAAATCTGTGGTGGGGGGAAATATTGGAGAAAAAATGTATTATTATTGAGAAAATGTATATTAATATTAACACATTTTCTCCAATATTTCCCCCACCCAGAAATCCATATTTTTAGGGTGGAGGTGGGGGGGAATATTGGAGAAAATATATTATTTCCCCAATACATTTTCTCCAATATTTGGGGGGGAATATTGGAGAAAATGTATTATTTCCCCAATACATTTTCTCCAATATTTTCCTCCATCTAGGAAATAGTATTAATACATTTTCTCCAAGATTCCCTCCCACCCTCTCCAAGATTTCTCGGGTGGAGGTGGAGAGGAATATTGGAAAAAAAGTAATAATAATAATAATAATAATAATACATTTTCTGGAAAAAAATGTATTAATAATAATAATAATACATTTTCTCCAATGTTTTCCCCAACCCTCTTATCACCACATGGGAGTGGGGGGAAATATTGAAGAAAATGTATTTAATTTGCATCCACCCTCACCCTCTTATCACTCACACCCTCATAAGATGGCGAGGGTGGGGGAAAATATTGGAGAAAATGTATTAATAATAATAATAATACATTTTCTCCAATATTTCCACCTATGACCACCCTTACCCTCAAATCAGAGTGGGGATATGAGGGTGGGGGTGGATGAAAATATTGGAGAAAATGCATTATTATTATATGAGGGTGGGGATGAGGGGAAATATTGGAGAAAATGTATTAATAAAATAATACATTTTCTCCAATATTTCCCCCCACCCTCGAGGGAAAATATTGGAGAAAATGTATTATTACTATTAATACATTTTATCCCTATCCCCACCCTCCCTCATATGTGGTGGGGGTGAGTGGAATTATTGGAGAAAATGTATATTATTATTAATACATTTTCTCCAATATTTCCCTCCATCCCCACCCTCCTTCATATGTTGGGGTGGGGGGGAATATTAGAAAAAATGTGTTTATTTTTTGTACCTACCCCCACTCCCACTTATGAGGGTGGGGGTGGAGGGAAATGTTGGAGAAAATGCATTATTTTTTTTTGTTTGTTAGTTTGTCCATGACCTGCGGGACTACCTTGTAGCTAAGAAACCGCGACTCAGGGGCATCTAAGCCGTCAAAATTACTCAGGGATCGCACCCGTCCTGAGCCACTCCAACCCATACCATGGCTGGATTTTTTGTCCCCGCAGGTTTCGAACGGGTGACTTAACATCACGGAGTGCCTTAACACCACACTCCATCATCGACTATCCTACACCTCAGGGACTTATTATTATAATACATTTTCTCCAATATTTTCCCCCATCCCCACCCCCACTCCTGTTGAATTTTCAATGAGCTATGGCTTGTGCATTTACTTTAAATTTTTTGTTTAGTCTTTACTTGAACCATAACTACTGCAACAAACCAACATCACAAGAAGAATAATCATGCACAAGAACACAAGAAGTATCCTGGGAAACCCTTGTCAACAAGGGAAGAAAACCCAACCAATCATTTGTTATATTCTTCAAGAGAAACACCTCCCACACCCATCACCAAACCTAGCACACAAGAGGGTGTTGTAATTCTCATAATTTTAGACCACAACTTCTGAAATCATGAGATGACACAAGGATAAGTGTATTTCTTCAATGAGGATTCACCTTTATTTATATACGACTTATCACATCAAATGATGTGTCTATTGGCACAATAGGGCCGACCTAAATAACTCAAAATATAATTAATAATTACCATATTAATTATCTTTTACTTTATGGTGGGGTCGACCTGTACCCTTTACATCACAAATAGAGTTACATGTAAGTTTGACTCTGTTGGCAAATATTGACCAAGCAAGGAATGTGTGTTGATGGTTGTTGTCATTGATGGCAACAACGGAGATGGCAGGATAAGAAGGAGAAAACACGCGTCAGACATCCGGAGGAGAGTCGGAGGTCAGCTCATCGGAAAATCGGAGTTTCCGTGGACATGGAACTCTTGTATATTGGAATCGCGATCCACGATTTCCGATAGGAGGTTTGAACCGTCCATTTGTGAGAACACGTGGCAGGAGATCCGGACGAGTTCGTATTCGACGTCTCGGAGTTCTTGGTGACAAGAGACTCACAACCGTGGAAATCACGATATCCCGATACGTGATTTCTCGATGGAGGTAAGCACCTACTGGGGCCCAGGTGACAGCGTAGAGGACAGGTGGCATCGGAGAATCGGGAGTCGGAGTTTCATGAGTCCTGTGTTCAATTACAACAGAAATCCCGATTTCGCGATATGCGAAATCCCGATTCAATCTCAGCCATTGAATCGAGAATGAGATCTGGACCGTTTATTCGTGTGGACGCGTGGCAACTTGGAGGCTTCATCGGAGTTTCGGGGATCGGGGTTTCAACATGCAAAGAAAACAATGCAACGAAAATCCCGATTTCGCGATATGCGAAATCCCGACTGACAGGTGGCACAACCAGGTGATGACATGTGGCACAACCAAGTAATGACAGGTGGCTGGAAGATTCAACAGTTCAGGCACAGGTAAGTCACGAATCAGAGTGACACGTGGCAGTGTTTAACACGTGTCAAACCACGTGTGAGGTCAGCAGAGTATCGGGATCGGGGCTTTGTAATGCCAAAATCTCTTGACATCAAGAACTCCGAAATCGCGATATGCGATTTCACAATGTAATCACGGCCGTTGGATAAGAAATGTTCTGGACCGTTGATCACAGCCCGTATCGGAGAATCGGGAATCGGGGTTTCGCGACTCCCGTGAACAAGTGCATCAGAAATTCCGAAATCGCGAAATGCGATTTCCCGATACGAAAGATAGTGTGTGGGCCACCAAGAAAGATCAGAGCCATCCATCTGGAGGGACAGGTGTCGAAGATCAAGTCACTGTCGGCATACTGAACATCGGGAATTCCGGGATCGGGAATCCTGGAGGCATGTGCATGGTGACATCGAAAACGTCGAAACCCCGATGAAAGGTTTGACCGAGGTCATGTGTTGACGGTCTTATGGGGCCAAGGCCTATAGCCAGCAGGGCTAGCGCGTGGAAAGGGGCTAAAGCTCCGGAAAGGAGCTCATTGGGGATCGGAGAATCGGAGGTTCCGAGTGCATGTGCATCTCGACACTGTGAATGCCGAAATCGCGATGAGTGAAATCCTGATGCGATCTGAACCGTTGGATAAAGCTTGAATTGATCGGAGGGTTGTTGTTCCTCCACACACATTTAACTCCTTCAGTTACAAATCCGTTAGTGAAACAGATTCATAATTGCAAATTAATTGTCGATCAGTTAGAGTTTCGGTTGGCTGGACAGTTGTCGTCATTTTGCCCAAGAAGTTGGGAAGTTGAAACGTTGTGCCTGTGTGCATAAGAGATGAGGAAACAGACTGTGGTTGTGCGGTTGAATAGAGTGGGAAAGAGCTCTGCAAAGTGCTACAGTGGAAGAGGAGAACCTGCGAAGCAGAGAAAAGATGAGAAGGCGCAGCAGAAGAAGGTGAAGCAGAGCAGCAGATCAAAGGCATCATATCCAAGTTTATTGAGTTGTTTAACCTATGTCCTCTGGTAACTGTCTGACAGTCTGTAGATCTGTGTTTACTCTTGAGATAACTTCTGTTACTGTCATAACCACTAGATGAAACTGCCTGATCCAGTGTGAAAATTAATGAAACGTGGTCAACAGTGAGTATGAGGGTTAAACCCTTTACCAGTAGAAGCTGGTGCTATCTTTAGGGGGTTGAAGCTCCCTTCCAGGAAAGGCTGGTAAACAAGAGAAGGTTGTAGCCTTCTGCAGGTAGAAGCATGCGTACTAGTATGAGTCTGCACTAGTACATTGTTGTAGAATGTTTTCTTAA
This sequence comes from Picea glauca, assembly GCA_000966675.3. NCBI lineage: Eukaryota > Viridiplantae > Streptophyta > Pinopsida > Pinales > Pinaceae > Picea > Picea glauca. The sequence continues at coordinate 215,987 of JZKD02S2182778.1, forward strand.
TAATAATCATTGAAGACAGAGACAACAACAACGGTGGTTTTCTCCCGATTTGGGTTTCCACCTTAAATCCTGGTGTTCATATGTGCTACTCATCTGTGTTAGTTTATTTTGTTGATTTACTGTTTAAAAGACATCTGATGAATGAAGAAATCCATAATAAGATCTCTAGATGCACTACTGTTTTCACAAGAATATACAACAACTGATCTCTATAAAGTAGACTAAGATTTTTCAGTAAAAGAAAAGTTAAACATTGATTGATAGCTAAAATACTGATTCACCCCCCCCCTCTCAGTATTTTCCAACAGACTCTTGAACAATATAGCAAGGGATCTCATACACCCATAAGTGCTCAGCCACTAGGGGCACATCCATCTGTGCTCAGCCACAGGGATGTCCAGATCTCTATCTCACTGTGTCTCACAGGAGAATCACACTCACTAGTGCTCAGCCACTAGGATCACGTTCACCTGTGCTCAACCACAACCACATCCAACTCAGTAGATCTCTTTCTCATTGTGTCTCACGAGAGAATCATCTGGAGTATCACATCATATGAACTCTTTGCACAGAGGAGACCAGTACATCATTTCATCTCTGTCTCAGAGAGAACAACACACCCAACTCATGGGCTTCCCCACATAGAGGCACACAACATTCCATCTCCGTCTTAGAGAGGAACCACACACCCAACTCATGGGATTCCTCACCCCACATAGGGCACACAACGTTCCATTTCCATCTCAGAGAGGAACCACACAACCAACTCATGGGATTCCTCGCCCCACACAAGGGAACACAGTTTCCTTCTCCGTCTCAGAGAGGAACCACACACCCAACTCATGGGATTTCTCTCAGGTCTGACTCACTCAGTCTATGTCTTGGAGGATGTTTCACACAACTGTAATCATCAACACTCCCTCTCAGCTAGGGAGGCATTCTCCATCAGGCCAAGTCTCACACAGAAGTACTCAAACTTCATCTTGGTTGTAGTCATCAACACTCCCTCTCAGCTAGGGAGGTATTCTCCACTAAGCCAGTTTCTCACGAAAGTACTCGAACTTCGTATTGGCAAGTGGTTTGGTGAAGATATCTGCAATCTGCTCATATGTGGGAAGGTATTGCACGTGTATTGCTTTCCTCTACACCATGTCTCTGATATAATGATATTTTATCTCAATGTGTTTCAAACTATGATGAAACACATGGTTCTCAAAGAGCTTCACATAGCTTTGGTTATCACAATGAATAATAATAGGATCCATCTCATGATCAAATAAATTTGTCAGAAGCTTGTGAAGCCACACTACTTCACAAAGTTCCACATTGAATACTATATACTTTGCTTCTGTGGTACTCAAGGCCACAGAGTTTTGTTTCCTACTGCACCAGGAAACCATGGAAGAACCCGAGGTAAAACAACAACCAGATGAGCTCTTCCGGTCCACTGTGCTCCCTACCCAATCGACATATCCTATGTCTCATCATAGACAACTTCCTCTATTTGTGGGAATCTTTCTGGCTACGAATCTCGCTTTATATTTCTTGACACTTTCATCAGCTGCATGTCTCTCTACCCCTTGCAGAGTTTGTTGAGATTAGACAGGTTCTGTGTGGCCTACTTGCAATGTTTATGGGAATATCAACTGGAGCAACTGGGTCAACAAATGTCTCCCTCTGAACTGCTGAAGGGGAGAAGGTATTGTCTTTTCCTTCTTCTCAAATAGTTTTGACTCCCTCTGAAATCTGAAGGATAACCATCTTCCTTTATTGTTAACCTGCCTAGAACAAGGAAACAAATGAAAGGAAACAAGACCAGAATATCTCCTAGAGGAGATTCATGAGTACATCTCTAGAATCAAAACAAATTAAGGATTTTTGTCACAGCTACAATGCCTACTTGTAATGTAGCAACCTTAGAAGTGTGGGTTAGAGGCATGTTAATTAAAAACAATCAAATCTGGAGTCTTCACTTCCAGTGTGTTGTTCCTCTGAATGCACTAAGATCCTTCTGGATCCATGATTGCACCAAGGGTTTCTTCCTCCTACAAATACCTTTATGACAATGATGCAAATAATATATACAAGTGCATACATGAGAGTGTACACCAATGGAGATTCTGCTTGTTTTTCAATGTCATGATGAGCAATGACATTCCTTGACTTCTCTTGGGTGGCTAATGTTTCTTTCTTTGCACATTACTGGCTCTCACATCAATTGTCTTCAAGCTTTGATTATTTGGACAGTACTTTATGTTTGATAATTTTACAAATGTGTCATCTATCACATCGTCTTCATAGCTCACCAAAATTATCATCTGGCCTCGTAACTTCACCTCTCACTTTGGAGCACCCCTGATGTTTCCATAGAGAGGAGCATATTTCCATTTCCATGTAGCACATTTAATATCATATCAAAATATTCTTGATCTCGTGTCACCATGAAGATTCTTAAAAACTGCAAATGAGGGGATTTCATGCACCATTCTGTAGAGACAAAAACTTTAACAACAATTAACTGAATAGGGGCATTTAAGTTTACAGGTCTTGCAGCTCCAATCATCTCAGCAGGAAAACTGGTTTGTTGTTGAGCTCATCAGTGAGGCTTGAGACATGCTAAACAATTTCATAGAACTTTTGAGAAGGTTCTCCAAAAAGCACAACTTGTGTGCATTTGACATAGTATAAAAGAAAAAAAAAGCTCAACCTTTACATCAGACTTCATGATCGTTGATTGTGTGCATTCCCAATGGAAAATCAATGTATATCCTAGTATTTTTAAAAGCCCGCCATCTTCAAATTTTTGTAATTCCATTGGAGTATGGAACAAAGAACTTGAGATCTATAGTCTATGGATTTGAAGTCTTCTTACAAAGCTAATGGCCCTCCAATTCTGCGGTTTGCTACAGCAAAAACATGCTTAACAACCTTCACTTTACTTCCCATAAAAACTTAGTTTTGCTACCAGCCTCGACTTGATCCTCCTCCTTCTGTAGGTATGATGTTTAGGGTACCTATCGTAGGGGTTCTTCTGGCTATGGCAGCCTTAAACTTCACCTCAGAAAGGTTCAGATACTACCTTAGTTGTTTCCTGCCACGGGTCTACAATTTTAGGCCAAATACTACCTCAGATTCTGGGCTGCAGAAACCTTAGATTTTACCTCAGAAAGGGTCCGACCCTTCTTCATTAAGAGTCTGTTGTTAGGGTATTCTGTGGAAGCCTTAGAGGGGACTCTCCCTTGCTACGGTCTCCTTCTAGGGTCTTTCAACAGGGCTCGAGCAGGCCTGCGACCATCCTCAACCTTCACAATGAAATTAAGAGGGGTTCAGCCTCAACATTTACCACATAATTTTTCAAGAGAGGTCTGGCCCTCTTCCATTTATACCTATAATAGAAATTTGGAAACCCTTACCTTCAACCTCGATGTGCAATGATCTTCTTCAAATCTGCTATGATACCATGTTGAATTTTCAATGAGCTATGGCTCATGCAATTACTTTAAATTTTTTGTTTAGTCTTTACTTGAACCATAACTTCTACAACAAACCAAGATGACAAGAAGAATAACCATGCACAACAACACAAGAAGTATCCTAGGAAACCCTTCTCAACAAGGGAAGAAAACCCAACCAATCCATTGCTATATTCTTTAAGAGAAAGACCTCCCACACCCATCACCAAACCTAGCACACAAGAGGGTGTTGTAATTCTCATAATTTCAGACCACAACTTCTAAAATCATGAGATGACACAAGGATAAGTGTATTTCGTCAATGGGGATTCACCTTTATTTATATAAGACTTATCACATCAAATGATGTGTTTATTGGCAAAATAGGGCCTACCTCAATAACTCAAAATATAATTAATAATTACCACATTAATTATCTTTTACTTTATGGTGGGGCTAACCTGTACCCTTTACACCACAAATAGGATTACAGGTAAGTCTGACTCTTGGACAATATATCAAGGGATCTCATACACTCACTAGTGCTCATCCACTAGGGGCACATCCATCCGTGCTCAACCATAGGGATGTCCACATCTCTATCTCACTATGTCTCACAGGAGAATCACACTCACTAGTGCTCAACCACTAGGAACATGTTCACATGTGCTCAGCCACAAGCACATCCAACTTAGCAGATCTCTTTCTCACTACGTCTCATAGGAGAATCACACTAACTAGTGCTCAACCACTAGGATCACGTTCACCTGTGCTCAGCTACATGCGTGTCCAACTCAATAGATCTCTTTCTCACTGCGACTCACAGGAGAATCATATGGAGTATTACATCATCTCAACTCTCTGCACGGAGAAGACCAATACATCGTTTCATCTCCGCCTTAGAGAAAAAAACACACCCAACTCATGGGATTCCCCACATAGGGGCACACAACATTCCATCTTCGTCTCAGAGAGGAACCACACACCCAAATCATGGGCTTCCTCACCCCACACAGGGCACACAACATTCCATGTCCGTCTCGGAGAGGAACCACACACCCAACTCATGGAATTCCTCACCCCACATAGGGGCACACAATGTTCCTTCTCCGTCTCAGAGAGTAACAACACACCCAACTCATGGGATTTCTCCCAAGCTTGACTCACTCAGTCTGTGTCCTGGAGGATGTCTCATGCAACTATAATCATCAACAACTCCCACCTATGGGGGTGGGGGAAAATATTGGAGAATATGTATTAATAATATATTCCCCTCACCCCCACCCCACTCTCATAGGTTGGGGTTGGGGTGGGGGTGTGGGGAAATATTGAAGAAAATGTATTAATAATATAGTTCTCTCCACCCCCACTCGGAAAATGTATTAATAATATATTACCCCCGCCCTCTTATCACCCCCACTCGGAAAATGTATTAATAATATATTACCCCCACCCTCATAATAGGGTGAGGGTGGGGGGAAATATTGAAGAAAATGTATTAATAATAATAATAATACATTTGCTCCAATATTTCCACCTATGACCACCCTCACCCTCATATGAAGGTGGGGTGCGGGGGAATATTGGAAAAAATGCATTATTATCATATGAGGGTGGGGGTAGAGGAAAATATTGAAGAAAATGTATTATAATTATTAATATATTTTCTCCAATATTTCTCTACACCCCCACCCTCCCTCATATGTGGTGGGCATGAGGAGAAATATTGGAAAAAATGTATTATTATTATTAATACATTTTCTCCAATATTTCACTCCATCCCCACTCTCCCTCATATGTTAGGGTGGAGGGAAAATATTGGAGAAAATGTGTTTATTTTTTGTACCCACTCCCACTCATATGTGGTGTAGGTAGGAGAAAATATTGAAGAAAATGTATTATTATTATTAATACATTTTCTTCAATATTTCTCCCCCATCCCCACCCTCCCTCATATGTTGGGGTGGGGGGAAATATTGGAGAAAATGTGTTTATTTTTTGTACCCACCCCACTCCCACCTATGAGGGTGGGGTTGGACAGAAATATTGGAGAAAATGTATTAATAATATATTCCCCCCCACAACCATGCTCATAGGTTGGGGTGGGGGTGCGGGGAAATATTGGAGAAAATGTAATAATAATAATAATACATTTTCTCTGTCCCCGAGGTGTAGGACAGTCGGTGACAGAGTGTTTTGTTAAGTCACTCCGTGATATTAAAGTCATCGGTTCGAAACTCGCGGGGACAAAAAATCAAGTCATGTTAAGGGTTGGTGTGGCTCAGGCCGGGTGCGATCCCCAGGTGATTTTGACGACTTAGATGCCCCTGAGTCGCGGTTTCTTAGCCACAGGTTAGTCCCACAGGTCACAGACAAACTAACTAACAAACAAAAAATAATACATTTTCTCCAGTATTTCCCTCATATGAGCATGTGGGGGTGGTGGGAAAGAGGTGGTGGAAAATATTGGATACATTTTCTCCAATATTTCCCCCACCCCCACCATTTTTCTCCAATATTTTCTACCTTTTTTTCTCCAATATTTCCCATCACCCCCACATCCTCATATGATGGAAATATTGGAGAAAATGTATTATTATAATAATAATACATTTTCTTTCCCTCCACTCCCACCCTTCCATTTTCTCCAATATTTCCCACCACCCCACGCTCATATGAGGGAAATATTGGAAAAAATGTATATTGGAATACATTGACTGGTAAAGTCTATGGAGATATACATACCCTACCCCCTCTAGATTTGAACTTGTGACCTCTTAACAAGAAACACATGTTCTTAACCATTAGACCCACTCATACTAATATTTAATAGATATGAAGTTAAACTTAATCTAAACTTGTAGATATTTTCATGGGTACCAAAAAAACACAAAACCATACTTAAATTTAAACCATTAAACTTTGACGGAAAAAATAATATTAAAAATAAAAAACTATTATTTACATTTAACAATATTTATTGAAATAATTTCACTGTTATATATTTTTAAATATATATATTATTAAAATTAATCAAATCACAATTGATCCTCGTACTTTTACAGAGGAGTACCGGAGAATTAGGGAGAATTGGTCTGTCACTTCCACCCAACCGCATACAGTAACTGTTCACAAGCTAATGGTACCCTACTCTAATCGAATAAGGATTTCGATCGGCCGGCCATACTGTAACTGTTCACGAGCTAATGGTCTCGTTTCGATCGGCCGGCCATACCGACCCCGAAACATTAATTATG
>JZKD02S2182778.1:222745-233899 GCA_000966675.3 Picea glauca
GAAATCAATATTGGGAAGCTGAACAAAGTGTTGGATATCTACGAGGAGAGGCTGTCAAAGAGCAAGTACTTGGCAGGCGATTTCTTCAGCTTGGCAGATCTGCAACATCTGCCATGGACACAATACCTCGTCACAGCTTGCAAGAAGGGCGATCTGATATCCTCGAGAAAGCACGTGAATGCATGGTGGGAGGACATCTCCTCTCGCCCTGCCTGGAAGAAAGTTGCAGAGAAGATGCCAAAGTGAGGAGAGTAGACTCACGGAATTTGAGAGTGCAGCCAATAAATAAATAGTTTTTTTTTGTCTGTGTTACGATTTTTATGTAATGTCATTTGGAATTATATATTGATAGCTTTTTGCCCATTATATTTCAGCAAATGATCAAGAAGAAATTATACAAGTTATGTTCATGGTTTTATGTGTTTTATGTGCTTATGCAATGTGAAGCCTAAGTGTTATATAACACATTTATGAAACGTTTTTCTATTATGTTTTTTCTAATAAATCTCACTTTTCTATTAAATTTCTCACTCTATAACTTTATGAGGTTAGAAGTAGAGAATATATATATATATATATATATATATATATATATATAAAAGTCGGTAAGAGATTTATTGGAAAACTCACTTTTATATTAAATTCCTCACTCTATAACTTTATGAGGGTAAAAGTAGAGAATTTATTAGAAAAAACATATATATAATAAAGTGGGGTAAAAGATTCATTAGAGAACATATATGTTTTCCAATAAATCCCTCTACCCCACTTTCTATAATAATTTTTTATATGTTTTCTTTAATAAATCCCCCATCTTATATAACACATTTATATATGTTTTCTTTAATAGATCTTCCACCCTATATAACATATTTATGAAACTTTTATTTCCAATGTTTTCTCTACTAAAATTACTTTTCATCCCTATCTTCTTGCTATTTTTAATATATATGTTTTCTCTAATAAATCCCCCCATTCTCACCCTATATAAATAGTCCAGTCCAAGAATAGTGATGGAAAGTACCTTTTAGTAGATAAAAGGTTGGGAATAAAGGTTTCATAAATGTGTTATAATAGGGTGGGGTAGTCTAGTCCAAGGATAGTGATGGAAAGGAATTTTAGTAGATAAAAGGTTGGGAATAAAAGTTTCATAAATGTGTTATAATAGGGTGGGGGCCATGGGCTTTATTGAAGAAAACATATATATAATATATTTGTTTTCTCTAATAAATCCAATAGGGTGGCGCTGGGGGGATTTATTAGAGAAAATATGTGTGTGTGTGTGTGATTGTTTTCTCTAATAAATCCCCACACCTTCGCCCTATATGTTTTCTCTAATAAATCCCTCCATCCCTACCCTATTATATATATGTTTTCTCTAATAAATCATCCCACCCCACCCCTGCCCTAGGAGAGAAAGAAGCACCATCAATATCACTCATTGCAGAGCACCATCAATCAGGGGAGGTGGAACCCACCACTATTGATAAAGAACCCATCCCTAATAGGATAGGAAGAGCTACCACCCCAACTAAGTGTAGATCAATGCATCCATGCTATGTATAAAAGCACCCACCATTTTTTTGTGTAACTATCCGTAATATATATGTTTTCTCTAATAAATCCCCTCCCCCCCACTCTATTATATATATATATATATATATATATATATATGTGTGTGTGTGTGTGTGTGTGTGTGTGTGTGTGTGTGTGTTTCTCTAATAAATTCTCCCACCTAGACCCTCACCCTCACCCCCATATATGTTTTCTCTAATAAATCCCCTCACCCCCACCCCCATATATGAGGGTACGGATAAGGAGATTTATTAGAAAAAACATATATATCATATATTGGGGGTGGGGGGATTTATTATATATATGTTTTATGTAATAAATCCCCCACCCCCACCAAATATATATATCATATATATTATATATATTTTCTCTAATAAATTTTCCCACCCCACCTTATACGTCATTTGTATTTTAATGCCTTTAAATGTGGTTAGTTAAAACAATAATAATACTCTTTACACAAAATTTGACATTTGAAATGTTTGATTTTATAATTTTCCATATATATATAGGTATATTATCAATCAATATAATATTTAATTATATGTGGTTGATTTTCTTAAAAAGTAATTTGTTTTTTATTCAATTCCTTGGTAAACATGAACGCAAAAAATATAATCAAAGGATGATATGACTTCTTTTATTCAAACCCTCACATGCCTAAGTTGAATATGGTAAAGATTATAAATTTTGTTCATTTATTTCTTTTTGACCAAAAAAAATATAATTTTTAATTATATTAAATATGTGTATTGGTTGATTTTCTTAAAAAGTAATTTGTTTTTTATTCAATTTCTTGTAAACATGAATGAAGAAAATACAATCAAAGGATGAGATGACTTCCTTTATTAAACCCCTCACATGCCTAAGTTGAATATTGTAAAGACTATAATTTAATTTGTGTTCATCTGTTGTTTCTTTTTACTAAAGAAATATTGAAAAAATGTGTTCATCTATTTTTTTATTTATTAAAGAAATATTGAAATCTTCAATGAAAGGAGTTGTATTGAAATTTTCGATGAATGAAATTTAGCTTGATTTGTCTAATATTTTATATAGTGTTATGAACCTTATTGTTAAAAAAAAAATAGTGGCATTACTTAATGGGAGGAAAAAATGAATTGAATTGAGGATAAATAATCATGGCCTTAAATATTTATTTGAACATAAAAACATAAATGGCACATAAATAAGATGGTTTGAATTTCTTTGTGTCATTTTGACATTAAACACATTATAAGAAAAAAAGGAGAATATAATTGTTGATGCACTAAAGGGAAGCATGGTTGTTGATGCACTCAACCAAAAGCTATATGCAATGCATGCTACAACAATTAGCATGTGTAAATCAAATTTGAAGAATAGAATTCCTAAAGCTCTTGTAAAATATGAACACTACCGTCAAGTAAAGGAAGGATTGTAGCCACAAAATGTAATATGAAGAGTACAAGATAAAAGATGATGAAATCTTTATGGGTTTAAAAATGAAGTCTATGTTCATAATAGTTGTCAATGAGGAAACTTTACTTTTTGCACCAAGAGGCGCTCTACAACCTAGTATAGGGGAGAAGTTGTCACATTAGGGTGATGTTAAATTTCAAAGATTTCGAAAATTTAAAAGTCGACTCAATTAAAGGCCCAATTAAAAAATTGGTCTCAATTAATAAAAAAAAAAATTACATACGTTATCATATTTACTATTACTTTAATAAATTTATATTTATATTACGTTACTATTTGTATTTACTATTACTATTGTTTTTATTACTTTAGTATTTACTATTTACTTTTGTATATTTACTATTATTGTAGTATCTAGTATTTAGTATTACTACCAACGTAGATCTATCTTAACCCCAGATCTATCAAGAGAGCCGAGAGAGATCAAATCTCTTAAAGTGCAAATCTTTTCTTAAGTTTTGCACTAAAAAAGGGGTTTGCACCTAGAGAAATTTGATCCCTCTGGGTGCTTGATAGATCAAGGGTTAAGATGGATCTATGTTGGTATTGAATGAAATGCTACCGGTACTAAAAGACCATTGCAAAAGTGAGAAAGAAATATTTTTGGTCAAGAATGAAAAGAGAGGTTATAAAGAACATATCAAGATGCATGGGTTGTAAAGAACATATCAAGATGCATGGAGTCTCAAGGACTAAAAGCTAAGCATGGACATGTAGTGGGTTTTTTATAACAATTGTTGTTCCCATAATGGAAATGGGAGGTGGGAATTGTTATTCCTCAAGTGGTTCTTAGTGAGGAAACAATGCCAAGGCACCCTATTGAGGTTTGGAAAAGTCTCCCCAATTTAGGTCTCAAGTTGGATCTTAGGCCAGAGTGGGTAACCCTCAAATTGTCACAAATATTGTTGTTCAGAGTTTCCTTAGCACAACCCTTTCATACAAACACTAATTGATTGGGATTTATGAGCAGAATGAAATGAAAACACATATTTATAATATTAACACAGAGACACAGTGAATAACAACAACGATACAATAAAACTTGACTTCTATTAAATAAGAAATATGTTGAAATTGTAAAATGCAAACTGAAACAAGCTTGCTAGAATGGTGGTCGCTTATCTTTGATAAGAGATGTGATGGATACACTCATTCGCAAGAAGATGAGTAAAATGAGGCTCTGAAGGCCTTTTTACAATAAGCATGAATTTCAAAACCATAGACATCCAAAAACCTAACCCTAGGAGATAAAGCGTCAAAATTCATGTGGGCCTCGTTGGGGTAGGTTAGTACATCAACTTCCTGGGGTCATAACTTTTGCATACGATCTTCGTTTAAGGCGCACGATATCTCGTTGGGAAGGTATCGACGAGGAGACTCGTTTTGGGGGCTCAATCAAAGACTTTCATATTTTTGAGGTGCCTAATTATGAAAAGAGTCATTTAGGCCCTCAAAATGGCCCCGGAAGTTTGGGAACCGAAAAACTGCTAAAATTAGTAAATTGCCAGAAAATTGTTTTAAGCTAGTTGGAAGAGGTGGGTGGTCACCAATATTCTCCTATATCAATCCTCTCCCCTTAGGAAGCAATGGTCCCATTTCATTGATTTCCCCCATCATATGAGGAAATTTCTGCCAAATTTGGCCCTGGGTGAGCCACTTGCCTTAGTGCAGGAGTTGCCTAGCTTTGGCAACCTAATAAAGTCGGATCATCTTCTGGTGAGTTCCCTTGACCTGTGTCTCCACGATATTATCAATGGATGCGTGTTCCATGCAATCATAGTTGAGATCTATTGGTGTCAATTGTTCTTCTATCTCCGAGGTGTCCAATAATGGTGGAAAATATGGCCAAAGAAGGTCCACATTGAACATTGGGTGCAAGCCAAGGAAGGGGGGAATGTTGAGCTCAAAATCATTTTCTCCCATAATCTTAATGATGGTATAAGGTCCATAATGGAGTGGACGAAGATTCCAATGAGGCCTTATAAGGCATTCTTTCTGCAAGTGCAACCAAACTTTATCTCCCACCTAAAACTTGGGTGGCACCCGATATTGATCATGGCATTGCTTATACTTGGCATTGGACTTCTGTAAAATATATTGAACCTGTTGGAGGATGTGTTGGATCCTCTCAATGAATCAGGTGGCTTTGTCAGCTTTAGTTGGAGCATGGGACAAGTTTGTGATCCAGGTGGATATCGGTGGCCACCCACCTTTTCCAAATGGCTCAAAATGGCTTTCTGGCAATTTTGGCAATTTACTAACCTCGATCTCGAAAAACATTCATTTGGGCCCTTAAAATGGCCCCGGAAGTTAAAACTTGCTAAAAATAGTAAATTGCCAAAATTGCCAGAAAGCCATTTTGAGCCATTTGGAAAAGGTGGGTGGCCACCAATATCCACCTAGATCAGTTTGTCTGGGTGGTTGCAAGAGGTAGTGAAACATCCATGGGACCCAATGGTTGAAATCCTAACCCCACCTGAAAGGGGTTGTGGCTGGTTTAGTTGTGTATGGATGTGTTGTAGTTGTACTAAACATAGGGAAGACTCTCGTCCCATGTGCGGGGGTGCTTGGAATTGTACATGCGAAGGATATGCATGATCATTCGGTTGACAACCTTGGTTTGGCCATCCTTCTGGGGGTTGAAGGAATTGGATTTGGTGAGCTTGGTGTCCAGCAGTAAACATAGGCTCAACCAGAATGTGTTGAGGAATCGACTGTCCTGATCTTAGATAATGGTTTTTTGGATACCAAAATGTACCCACACTCGTTCAAAGAAGAGCTTAGCAATGGCCTCTACTGTGATGCTCTTCTTGTAGGCGGCCAAAATCGCCATCTTGAAAAAACGATCGACAACCACAAAAACACAGTCTATTCCCCACTTGGTGGATGGAAGGCCCGACATGTAGTCCATTGAGATAGATTCTCAGGACCTGTCAGGAGTAGGCAGAGGGGTGTACATGTCTTGTTTCTTAGTGGTCGGTTTGGCAATAGATCAGACAGTGCAGGACCGAATATACTTGTTGACATCTTGTCAAATTTTCATGCAGTAGAAGTGTTGTTGCATCACTGTCACCATATTTTTCATGCCAAAATGTCCTACCACCCAACTATAGTGAGCCTCCCAAATCAGCTTCACTTGCTCTCTTGATGGAATGCATAGATGGACGAGATGGCACATCAGCCCATCCTGAAGATGGAAATTAGTGATAGTTGTGTTTGCACCCAACATCTGGTAGGTGTTGGCGAAGTCAGGATCTGTCTCATAGAGGTGGGGCCATCTGAAGGTCTCATGGCCGCAAGAGTCTAGCACCGTGGTGAGTTCCACGACTCAAGATCGATTGAGGCAATCAGTGACTCGGTTGGTGCTTCTTGTTTTATAGTTGATGTTGAGGTGGAACTGCTACAAGTATGCGAACCACTTCTGATGGTGGTCATTCTGCAATTTTCCTTGTGTTTTCATGAACTACAATGGATTATGATCAGTGTGGATGATTTTCTACTTCCCGAGAATGTAATGCTTCCACTGGCGATAGGATTGCACAATGGAGAACATTTATTTTTCATAAGTAGGGTACTTATGGACAACATCTAATAATTTCTCACTATGATAGGCTATGAGGTGGTCGTGTTGAGTGAGAACTGCACCCACAACATAGTCTGAAGAATATTTCTCAATTTCAAATGGTTGTTGTAGGTTAGGTAATGAAAGCATCGGGGTTGATCACAAGTGTTGCTTCAGATCAACAAATGTTTGTTGTTGGGACGGGATCCACACAAATTTTTCTTTACCACCACCCCTAGTTACTTGGTTGAGGGCCCATGCAATATGGGAGAATCCCAACACGAACCTATGATGGAAATTGGTAAGGCCTAAGAAGCTTCGAAGCTCAGTGAGTGTAGTTGGGGATATCGAGTCACAAATGACTTAGATCTTGGTTGGATCCACATGCACACCATGCGCATCAATAATGTAGCCTAGGTAGTGGACTATGTCCATGTCGAAGGAGCATTTTTACAGGTTGGTATATATCTTGTGTTGCCACAAAGTGTACAAAATCTGTTGAATGTGTTGCAAGTGTTCCGCCCAAGTCTTGTTGTAGATGAGGATGTCATCCAGATACACCACTACAAAATAATTGGTGAAAGACCGCAAGATGTCGTCCATCATACTCACAGAAGTTGTTGGGGAATATTTCAAACCAAAGGGCATGACCAACCATTCAAAATGACCTTCTTTTGACTTGAAGGAAGTTTTCCATACATCTATCTTCTCTATTGGGACCTCATGGTAGCTAGACTTCATATCAATCTTACTGAAGTATTTTTCTCCCTTGAGTTGATCAAGGATATCGTCGATTCAGGGAATTGGGTACCAGTTCCTGACTGTGATTTTATTTAGGTCCCGGTAATCAATGCAAAGTTGTCATGTCCCATCTTTATTCTGCACCAACACAATTCGGTTTCCACAAGGCGATGAGTTATATCATATGTGCCCCTTGTCAAGCAATTCTTGGTTATGACACTTGATCTTCTAGTTTTCTAACAAAGAACGATGATAGATTGGGCCATTGGGTAGCAGTGCATCGGGGGTCAGATCGATGGAATTCTTGACCTGACAGTGCATAGGTGCCCCAGTAGGTGAGGAGAAGATGTCTTTGTATTCTTCCATGAACTTATCCACTTGGTTCTATTGCGTGGATAGGTCAGTCGCGAAGGCCATGGATGTGGCTACAATATTTCACTCACCCTGAGAGAGAATCACGAAGAAGACAAACTTCCTAGTCTAAGAGATGACCTTCCTACATTTCTTGGCAGAGATCAAGGAAATGACACTAGGTGGGACTACCTCGGGTATCCTGTACAATTTCTTGTTCAAAGTAATAATAACACTACAATGCCTAGACTCATATACAACATGATGTTTCCATAAATAAGGTTGGCCCAAAAGAACATCACAAACTTCAAGGGTAGAAACATCACACACTAACTCATCTTTGAATGGCTTGATGTCGTACGATAGGCGACATTGTTGGATGACGTGAAGATCACTCCCTTGACAGAGCGATCTGATGGTGTAGGGATGCAGGTTTAGCATTGTTGGTAGGGATAACAGCTTGACAATCTCTACTGAGATGAGGTTCTTCTAGCTACCGCTATCAAAGACGAAGTGTGGTGGAGTGCCTTTCACCCACATCTGTGAATGAAAGAGTCGCTCACCTTCCTCTGGCTCATCAGGTTCACCGAGATGGATATTGGTGGTAGCAACAGTGGCACTAGGTTCCACATCAATGATTTGTCTCCCCTTTTCTGGTTTTGACTCAGAGTCAGAGCCTGCATCCGATTTAGAGATTTTCACCTCTTCTACCAATGACTGCTTTGAGCAGCAATCAACAATGTTATTCCAGGGGATCTTATGGAAGTCGCACCACTTCCCAGTTTTTTTTTCGTCTTTTCATTGTCCTTCTTTGCTTGTGGATTATTTTAGTTTTACTGAGGCAATCCATATTTGTTTTGTCCTTTTTTTTGCGGGTTGGGGATTCCCTTTCCCTGCTTCTATTGTGAGGGGTTCCTGGACCCAAACTTTTGTGTCTTTTGTTTAAGCTTCTGCTCAATTTTGACGACATATAGATAGGTCGCACCTACGGACAAGATGTCCAAAAACTCATTTTCTACCTATATGTATCTATGCAGACCACCACGATACTTGAGCACCAGATGTTGCTCAGAATATTTGATACCCATCTTGGTGCGCAAGGTATGGAAGATATTTTTGAACTCTGGCAGTGCTTGGTCCCTTTCTTGTCGTAGTGTGGTCCATTTTGTATACATGTCGTCATAACTTCCAACAGGGTAGTATTGTTCCTTAATAGAATCCCTGAAGGATTCCCAGGTAAGTGCGATTGTAAATAATGAGGGTTACTCTAATTCTTTTTTCTCATAGAAAGTTTCCCACCAGTCTTTGACATGGGGAACGATTTTGAAGAGTGAAAAAGTAATATTTTCTTTATTCGAAAAGTTATGGACAGAAAATACCGTTCTAGCAGATTTAACCATTTGTCTACAACATATGCATCTATATGACCTTAAAATATAGGAATATCAAAGTTTGTATGTACCTTGAAGGGGACAACGCCTCCTCTTGAGGTAGGCAGTCCTCGAAGGTTTTGTGCAAAGTTTTCCAACATCTTGTTCCTATGTCGCTTGAGGGCTTCCTCGAGTAACATTTTGAAAGGATATCATGTCCCATCATATTTATTTTCACCCGCCATGGAATTTTTCTTGGGTGTGAGAGATCAATTGTCCTCAAGAGAAACAAGCTCAAGACCCAACTCACTATACCCTGAGCTCACCGGGGACACGCACTAAAAATGAAAAGGAGCAGACCACTCTAATACCACTGATCCAGATTTATGAGCGAAACAAAATGAAAACATAGATTTATAATATTAACACAAAGACACGGGGAATAATAATAGAGATACAGTAAAACTTGACTTCTATTAAATAAGAAATATGTTGAAACTATAAAATGTGGACTGAAACAAGCTTGCTAGAATGGTGGCAACTTATCTCTGAGAAGAGATGTGACAACTACACTTATTCGCAAGAAGATGAGTACAATAAGGCTCTGAAAGCCTTTTTTTCCAAAACCCTAGACATCCAAAAACCTAACCCTAGGAGATGAAGTGTCAAAAGTCATGTGGGCTCTGTTGGTGTAAGTTGGTACACCAACTTCCCAGGGTCATAACTTTTGCATACGATCTCCATTTTAGGTGCACGATAACCCGTTGGAAAGTTCTATCTGAGGACTACACATTATGCCATCAAACTCTAACTTTGTATATAGTTTGACTATGGAAATCCCTAAAAACATTGTTTATGGCCTCAAAATGACCCAGAAAGTTTAGGATCTGAAAACTAGGAAAAAAACTACCAATATGAAAATTGAAACTACCAAGATGAAATATGTAAGTGATCCAGCTAGAATAAGTGGGTGGACATCGATATCCACCTATATCAGTAGAACGGTCAGGGTTCCTATTCCTATAGGTGTAAACTTATATACATATCAGTGTCCCAAGACATATGAAGAGGAAGAGGACATGTCCCATGTTCCATATTCTAGTGCGGTTGGAAGTTTGATGTATACAATGGTCTGTACTAGACCAGACATTGCACATGCAATGAGACTTTTGAGTAGGTATATGTCAAAACCAGGGAAATAGCATTGGGCAATAGTAAAGAGGGTTTTCAGGTATATGCATGGCACTACTAGTTATGGATTGTGCTACCAAGGAAGAACATTATTGGATAGAGTGTTGGACATACATGGGCTCGTTGATGCAAACCAGGATGGAGATCTTGATTGTAGAAGATCTAAAAGTGGGTATGTGTTTAAACCATTTGGAGGAGAAATCAGTTGGATGAGAAAAAGACAGTCTGTAGTGGCACTCTCAATTACAAAAGTTGAATACATGGTTGTTACTCATGCAAGAAAGGAAGCAATATGGTTACATACATTGTGTTTAGGTATTGGGTTGGTACAACAAGTTGTAAGGATATATCGTGATATTCATAGTGCAATCTTCTTGACAAAGAACAATGCTTATCATTCAAATACAAAGCATATTGATGTTTAGTATCACTTTGTGAGAGATGGGGTTGAAGAGAAGAAGGTGTTGTTGATGAAGGTGGACTCTTTGAAAAATGTTGTAGATTCATTAACAAAGTATATGAGCATCGATAAATTCTACTGGTGTAGAGAAATAATGGGAATTCTTGCCCTCAATTGTTGACTATGTAATCTTGTGACCCTATGTATGCAAAGAAAACAACAAGTGGGAGAATATTGGGTATGTGTTATATTCATTGCACTAGGTACAACGGGGGGTCACAGGGGGGGTGGTAGCCTCCCCTGTTTAGGGGGTTGCAGGGGTGTGGAGGCCTCCTTCCTGGAGGTTCAGGGGTGAAGCCGCCGAAATTTTTTTGGGATGTTTTTGCATATGTTTTTTAGCAGTTTCCGGCACGCAATTTCCACGTTTGACATTTTTGTGGTGCATGGACAGATATGTGGCTTAGCCCATGATTTTCTAATTCTGGTTCAGGAATTAGGGTTGT
>JZKD02S2182778.1:236179-270201 GCA_000966675.3 Picea glauca
AAGGTAATTCTCTCTGTATATGTGTGATTACAATTATGTTATTTTCTATTTTTTAAGAATCTGTGTGTGCGTTGCATTACTATAAAAGGTTTAAAACTTACACCACCAGTATACAACAGTGGCTTTTCCAATGTTATCTACAGGAAAGGATGAAGTACCAACACTTGAATAATGATCAAATGTGAAGCCAAAAATGACAAGTAATGAAAACCTATAGTAGAAATCTTGAGCATGGAAGCATGCATAAGATACACATGTCCATCAGTAAGCCTAAGGAAAAAGAGTTACACTCATCACTAATCCAATAAAACTGATTGTTTTCTTATTATTCATATGGATTCCTTAAGCATGTATCTAATGGTCGAAGGAGGAATGAGGTGGCACCAAATTAATACAAAATTGGATAGAATGAAGTCCTCTTGAAGAAAAGGACGAATATGTAATTTGGAAGGGAAAGAAATGAGAGGGACAATTTCTTGAATGAAACTCAAACTGGCACTTGGCCATCAGACCAAGAGAGGGTAGTTATTTTGTAAATGATTATAAATGCTATAAACTCTAAGGAGAATGAGATTTTGTTCTCTTGGAACTTTCATGTTCTACTGCTAAAAATTTTAATGAGGAGAAGCCACTTTTAGCCAAGCCATTTTTTGGAGAACTCTAATTCTTGTGTGTATCTGTTATGGACTATTTTTTTTCCTTTTCTCAACATTGGAGTTGTGTAAGAAAGTATTTCACACTGTAGACAATTTTTATGTCTATTTGTTGCATTCTTATTTATGTTTTTTGGAAATGTTTGTCTGAATATGTGAGCATAATACCATAGATGGTTGTTTTAATGCTAGACTATTCCAGTTTTGCAATCATTACTCATATTCTTGTCTTTATTCTCAACAAACTATTTCAATGGGTAATTGATAGGAGCATGCATGGCTCTATGTTTGCTTTCTAATTATGGTTAGTCATGTCCAGAAACATGCATTTTCATGTTATATTAATATTTTTTATTCTTCAGTTTAGAAAACTATCAATGGTGGATCAAGCTACAACCAATAAAACCCCAAAGCTACAACCAATAAAACCCCAAATCATTAACGATTGTTGGGCTAGAATTCAAATGGGTTCCGTACTCCAAATGGTGTGAATTCTAATAAGGAATTCTTACTGGAGGTAACCCTTATTGTTGCTCAATGTCATTTCGACCCGTCAACATGCCACAAATGATTTTAACACTTAGTTGTTCAATCATCCCATCAAGCATTTAAAATAAACATTTTTTCTTATAGATTAAAATATTTTCCATCATGATATGATTTCATTATAATCCACCAGGCACTTTCTATTCTAATAATTGAACCTTGTGGATAAAGCCAATTGCAGTTCATCAAGAACAATGAAGAAGCATAACAAAGAAGCTTGACTGAGAATATTTCATATGGTTACCGTGTTTACAAAAACCATCTAAACAACAAGTAAGAGTCATAAAACCACTTGTAAATAAGAATTTATTCAATCCAAAGGAAAACCTTTCACATAATTTAAAGGAACGTATTTTCAAATATTCATCTTATGCTAGAAATCAAAAGATATTTTTCTTTTTAGATCTATCTTTAATGCCTTCTTAGAGAATAAATGTTTTATTTTGATAGAATGCTAATTCAAGCCATTTCTTCACAAATTTTGAAGACTAATAATGCAAATCAAAGAAATGCATAGGAATAAAAAGATTGCTTTGGTTTTCATTTGATAGGCTGCGTTTTTTTTTATAGGTACTCTACTTTTCATTAATAGATTAAAATAAGCATTTTGCTACCAAAATGTCCCATTGATCCTAAATTTTCCTCAAACATTGCAAGCAATTGAGTTATTCATTGATTTCTTACTTTGGAATAATTAATGATACAAATAGTATGCCTCCAATATATAAGAAGGGTTCTAAAACAAAGAAGATAAAAGTAGAAGTACAATATGATAAAAAGATACCATAAATAATGTAGCGTACCCAACATCCAAGCTGAGCCACATTACTAAAAAAATGACTTGGCATAGCTCTAATACCAGATTGTAACATACCCTCCCGCTAACACAAAATTTAAAACACCCCATACATATAAAATGAACCAAGGGGCAGTAGGCCCATAATTTAACATGCATCTAACAACATAATATAAACCCATGAATGAAATTGTTTCAATAGAATGAAAAACAAACAACATTCAATAAAGCACATACATAGTGGAAATATCATCATAAACATAACAAAGAACTTATATGTTTATAAAATAACCAATTGGCTATGTACAAAGGATGTTCCTCCCATCCATAGGATTGTTATTCATTTTCTCTCAACAATAATCCACCCCTGAGTTGAGGCTATGAGTCCAAAAGGAGTTATGACCCTCTTGGTTGTCCATTATCCACAATCAGTATCCCAAAATCCCAGGATTTACTCTCTTCCCCACAACCTACAGAACCTAGGGAATGGGATCCCCCTTCACTTCACATAGTCCCTCTAGCCTTCCCACTTCCCTCAAACTTTGAAACCTATCAAATAGAGATGGTAGAATCTTTGAAACCTATCAAACTTGTTATTGAATTAGCTATGCCTAAAATTGAACCTATTAAGCCCATTTTTAAAGATACAAAAACAAGTATTAGTTCACAAGATTTTACTAAATGGGGAGAAATTTTTATAAGGTGTAAAGAAGGGGATTACCCAGTTGTGATTCTACCAAGTGACCCTTGTGATATATATATTAACGATCATGTCTTTCCTAATATAAGGAAATATTATCTCCATAATGTAGTCGATAGAACCCCAATGATTCCTTATTTGGAAATGATTGGTTGGATAATTGACCACACATATGTGAATAACATAACACTTCTAAATCAGACCAAGGAAGATGTATAACATCATTCCAAGCTTCAAAACTCGAGCAATTTTATAAGTTTTTTGAACCTCAAGTTTATATGATAACTAGTTGGGTTGATGAATTTCATAAGCATCATTAATGCAAAAGGATATTGGCAAGATAGTGGGTAGAGGGAAAGAGGTTTCAAGCAAATAATGATGGTGTTTATACAATAGAAAATTTAAGATATACATATATATATATATATATGCCATGACAATGATGTGTAGATTGTTTGGAGAACCCGATTGTGCACATTTTAAAGATGAATGGGTTCTACTAGTACACACTATAGTTTCAAAGGGTTATGCATTTAACTGGGAAAATGTGTTATTTCATACTATATATAAAGTAGTGGAGAAAGGAAAAACATAGACTCTAAAATAATTCCAACATTTTATATGACTTCCTATTTACCAGACATCATTTGCGTTAGTAACCTTTTTCATAGTATCGGATGGTCCTCGATTATGCTATGAATGCCAGTTCATGTTTATTACCAAAGACTATGGGAGAACAAATATAAAAGTCAATATTCTCATATTTCTGAGAACTTTCTAGAGCAAGTGTTTATGTTGTTTTTTTGCAAACCTTTACCGAAATTGACATAGGAAGCGATGATGTTGCTTAGTAGTATTAGGTATTGGTATTTTCAAGAACATCACACCTATTTGAGAATTGATGCAGTTATTACACCACCTTACCTTTTCCCCAAACATGTCCCTAATAGGTTGGTGTTAAGTGAGATAGTGTATTGTAGTATATTATATAGTTTTAATGCATCATTGAATAAAGATAAACATAGATCATTCGAGAATCAGAAGAAAATAAAAGGAAGGATAAGGCTGAAAGACCAAAAATAAATAAATCCTAAAGCTAAAGCTGAAAAAAGAAAGACAAAATCCAGAGAATGAAAGGTTGAAAGTTATTGAGAAAGAAAGACAAAAGAAATAAGAAAAAGCTAAAAGGAAAAGACGAGTTGTAGAGGCAGAGTAAAAGGCAAGTGTATAAAAAGAGGATAAGGATAGGGAAGAGTCAACTCAGAAGAAAAGGAGAGAATATGATAGAGACGAGCTCAAAAATAAGCAAAAGGATGAAAAGGAAGCTAAAGAGAGAGATGATGTGGAAAGGAAAGTTGTTGAAGAGAAAGTAAAGGAAGATGAAGAGGCGAAAATATGATCTGGATTATTTTGAGAATGACATGAAGAAAGAAATATAACCAAGATATAACAATGAAATACACAAAAATATAGAAGAGAACATAGAAATACAGTGAAACCCAACTTCTATTACTGAATAAGATAGAAAAACATTGTAGAACAGAAAATGGCAGAATGGGGTAGCTTATCTCTGAAAGAAAAGAGATATTGGCTATGCTTCATTCACAACAAGATTTACATCACACTCCATTGCATTCTTAAAGGGCCTCCTTCATCTCAATTATATATGAGAGAGTGACACAAGAACAATTCCCATGATGCATGTGGGAAAAATTGGACTAATTCCCATTATGCATTAACGCTGTGTTGTAGGCATGTACATAAGACCACTAGGAAATCATTACATGATGTCTGTAATTAACAAATGAAGATGACATTACATTCCATTCCCCATCAAAATGGTCATTATCATGGTTTATCAAAACCACAGGCTCAAAATGGTGATTTAGTGGAAAAGATGGATGGCAACCGAGATCCATATGGATCATTCCTCCCCCCTAGGAAGCAATGATCACCATTGTATCAAGTTCCCATGGGATATGGGGAAGCTTCTGCTAAATCTGAAGCTTGGTGCATTGCTTTCCTTGTTGAAGAATTTTTCCTTCTTAGCTTGTTGAAGGTTGTCATGAACCTGTTGCTGGAGGGGTTGGATCTATTCAACGAATCTAGCTGCATGATCTACCTAAGTGTGGGAGGACTCTATCGGTGAAGATGCAACATGAATATTATGAAGGGTTCTATTATAACCTTACTTGTTTGGGCAGTGTGGAGGCAGCCTCATAGGTGCAACAAGAACATATTGGTGCTCTTCTACAATATTTTCGATCTGCTTCAGCTAGATAGAAAGGTGTTGGGTTGAGGCTGCAGTGGTTGTAGTGTCCTTCTATTCACATTCTGATTGGATTGTGAAGAGTATAAACTTTGCAGTATGAGAGATTACTTTGTGTCATTGTTTTGGTGGGACAATAGCCAGAACTACCTCTGGTATCCTATATAGTTGGCCCCCCATAGTAACAATGACGCTACGGGGTCGAGACTCATAAAAAACATGATGCATCCACATATATAGTTGGCCTAATAAAACATCACATACTTTCAGTGGGGAAACATCACACAATACCTCATCCTTGAAGGTCTTGATGTCATAGGATAGGAAACATTGTTGGCTGACATGAAGATATTAACCTTGGCAAAGCCACCCGATGTTGTATGGTTGCGGGTGTGGTGTTGTTGCAAAATCTAATTGCTAGATAACCTCTGTTGAGATGATGTTATTTTAGCTTCCTTTATCAAAAATAAAATGTAGTGGGGTCTCCTTCACCCACATCTGTGAATGGAAGAGTCACTCCCCCTCCCAAGGATCCTCTTCTGGTTCGATTTTTGTAGTTGCTACAGTAGCAATGGGTTCTGCATCAATGATTTGTATCCTTTTATTATTTTCTGAATCAGGGCCTAAGTCAAGGTTCAACTCTTTGTCTTTGAGCTCGACCACCAATGAATGTATTGAGCGACATTCATCAGTATCGTGCCAAGGTTTGTTGTGGAACTCACACCACTTTTCGATGTCTTTCTTAGACTTCTTGTTACCCTTCTTTGCCTGCATCTAGGACTGGCTCTCTTGTGTTTGTCCTGCCTTGACTATCCTTCATTATGTGAGTTATAGTTTCCTTTTCTATGCTTCTCCCACTTACTCTGCTACTTGAATTTCTACTCAATTTTTACTGCATATTGATAAGCAACTCCTAGTGAGGAGATGTCCAAGAAATCAATCTCTTTTTGGATGTACCTGTGTAGACCATTGTGTTACTTCAAAACTAAGTGTCGCTCAGAGTCTTTGATAAATAGATTTGAGTGTAAGGTATTAAATATGTTGGTGTACTCTTGCACCATCTGGTCTCTTTTCTGACGCAGAGTTGTCCATCTCATGTATCGGTCATCATAGTTTCCAACAGAGTAGAACTCCTCCTTTAGGGACTCTACAAAGGTCGCCCAAGTGGTTTCTCTCCCAAATAATGTAGATTCATCCGCGGTGTACCTCTCCCAATAACCTTCCAACCAAGCTCTGACATGGGTAATGGATTTATGGGGTGTTAAGGTGATATTTTCACTATTAGAAAAGTTTTGGACAGAGTAATAACCTTCTACCAAGTGACCCTTGTGATAAATATATTGACGATCATGTCTTTCCTAATATAAGGAAATATCATCTCCATAATGTATTCAATAGAACCACAATGATTCCTTGTTTGGAAGTGATTGGTTGGATAATTGACCACACATATGTGAATAACATAACACTTCTAAATCAAACCAAGGAAGATGTATAACATCATTCCAAGCTTCAAAACTCGAGCAATTTTATAAGTTTTTTGAACCTCAATTTTATGTGATAACTAGTTGGGTTGATGAATTTCATAAGCATCATTAATGCACAAGGATATTGGCAAGATAGTGGGTAGAGGGAAAGAGGCTTCAAGCAAATAATGATGGTATTTATACAATAGAAAATTTAAGAGATACATATATATATGCCATGACAATGATGTGTAGATTGTTTGGAGAACCTGATTGTGCACATTTTAAAGATGAATGGGTTCTACTAGTACACACTATAGTTTCAAAGGGTTATGCATTTAACTGGGAAAATGTGTTATTTCATACTATATATAAAGCAATGGAGAAAGGAAAAACATAGACTCTAAAATAATTCCAACATTTTATATGACTTCCTATTTACTAGACATCATTTGTGTTAGTAACCTTTTCCCTAGTATCGGATGGTCCTCGACTATGCTATGAATGCCAGTTCATGTTTATTACCAAATACTATGGGAGAACAAATATAAAAGTCAATATTCTCATATTTCTGAGAACTTTCTAGAGCAAGTGTTTACGTTGTTTTTTTGCAAACCTTTACCGAAATTGACATAGGAAGCGATGATGTTTCTTAGTAGTATTAGGTATTGGTATTTTCAAGAACATCACACCTATTTGAGAATTGAAGGAGCTATTGCACCACCTTAACTTTTCCCCAAACATGTCCCTAATAGGTTGGTGTTAAGTGAGATAGTGTATCATAGTATATTCTATGGTTTTAATGCATCATTGAATAAAGATAAACATAGATCATTTGAGAATTAGAAGAAAATAAAGGGAAGGATAAGGCTGAAAGACAAAAAAAATAAATCCTAAAGCTAAAGCTGAAAAAAGAAAGACAAAATCCAGAGAGTGAAAGGTTGAAAGCTATTGAGAAAGAAAGACAAAAGAAATAAGAAAAAGCTAAAAGGAAAAGACGATTTGTAGAGGCAGAGTAAAAGGCAAGTGTATAAAAAGATAATAAGGCTAGGGAAGAGTCAACTCAGAAGAAAAGGAGATACTATGATAGAGACGATCTCAAAAATAAGAAAAAGGATGAAAAGGTAGCTAAAGAGAGAGATGATGTGGAAAGGAAAGTTGTTGAAGAGAAAGCAAAGGAAGATGAAGAGGCCAAAATATGATCTGGATTATTTTGAGAATGACATGGAGAAAGAAATATAACCGAGATATAACAATGAAATACACAAAAATATAGAAGAGAACATAGAAATACAGTGAAACCCAACTTCTATTACTGAATAAGATAGAAAAACATTGTAGAACAAAAAATGGCAGAATGGGGTAGCGTATCTCTGAAAGGAAAAGAGATATTGGCTATGCTTCGTTCGCAACAAGATTTACATCACACTCCATTGCATTCTTAAAGGGCCTCCTTCACCTCAATTATATATGAGAGAGTGAGAGGAGAACAATTCCCATGATGCATGTGGGATAAATTGGACTAAGTTTATAAAATTCCATAGGCATGTAAAACACTAGGACTTACCAAGCGATCACCCATCCGAGTACTACTCTACCTTGAGCGCACTTAACTACAAAGTTCTAATGGGATCCGACGCATTAACACTATGTTTTAGGCATGTACATAAGACCACTAGGAAATCATTACATGATGTCTGTAATTAACAAATGAAGATGACATTACATTCTATTCCCCATCAAAATGGTCAATATCATGGTTTATCAAAACCACAGGCTCAAAATGATGATTTAGTGGAAAAGTTGGATGGCCACTGAGATCCATATGGATCATTCCTCCCCCCTAGGAAGAAATGGTCACCATTGTATCAAGTTCCCATGGGATATGGGGAAACTTCTGCTAAATATGAAGCTTGGTGCGTTGCTTGCCTTGTTGAAGAAGTTGTCCTGCTTAGCTTGTTGAAGGTTGTCATGAACCTGTCGCTGGAGGGGTTGTATCTGTTCAACCAATCTAGCTGCATGATCTACCTAAGTGTGGGAGGACTCTGTCAATGAAGATGCAACATAAATATTATGAAGGGTTCTATTATAACCTTGCTTGACTGGGCAGTGTGGAGGCACCCTTGTAGGTGCAACAAGAACATATTGGTGCTCTTCTACAATATTTTCGATCTTCTTCAGTTGGATAGAAAGGTATTCTGTTGAGGTTGTAGTGGTTGTAGTGTCCTTCTGTTCACCTTCTGATTGGATTGTGAAGAGGATAAACTTTGAAGTATGAGAGATTACTTTATGGAACTGTTTTGGTGGGACAATAGTCGGAACTACCTCTGGTGTCCTATATAGTTGGCCCCCCAAAGTAACAATGACACTACGGGGTCGAGACTCATAAAAAACATGACGCATCCACATATATGGTTGGCCTAATAAAACATCACATACTTTCAGTGGGGCAACATCACACAATAACTCATCCTTGAAGGGATTAATGTCACAGGACGGGAAACATTGTTGGCTGACATGAAGATATTAACCTTGGCAAAGCCACCTGATGTTGTATGGTTGTGGGTGTGGTGTTGTTACAAAATACAATTGCTTGAAAACCTCTGCTGAGATGATGTTATTTTAGCTTCCATTATCAAAAATAAAATGTAGTGGGGTCTCCTTCACCCACACCTGTAAATGGAAGAGTCATTCCCCCTCCTCAGGATCCTCTTCTGGTTGGATTTTTGTTGTTG
This sequence comes from Picea glauca, assembly GCA_000966675.3. Classification (NCBI taxonomy): domain Eukaryota; kingdom Viridiplantae; phylum Streptophyta; class Pinopsida; order Pinales; family Pinaceae; genus Picea; species Picea glauca. The sequence continues at coordinate 245,345 of JZKD02S2182778.1, forward strand.
CGATAGTAGCAGTGGGTTTTGCATCAATGATTTGTATCCTTTTATTATTTTCTAAATCAGGGCCTAAGTCAAGGTTCAACTCTTTGTCTTTGAGCTCGACGACCAATGAATGTATTGACCGACATTCATCAGTATTGTGCCAAGGGTTGTTGTGGAACTCACACCACTTTCCGATGTCTTTCTTAGACTTCTCATTACCCTTCTTTGCCTGCATCTAGGACTGGCTCTCTTGATATTGTCCTTCTTTGATCTGTCCTTCATTATGTGAGTTATAGTTTCCTTTTCTATGCTTCTCCCACTTATTCCTTTACTTGAATTTCTTCTCAATTTTGACTGCATATTGATAAGCAGCTCCTAGTGAGGAGATGTCCAAGAAATCAATCTCTTTTTGGATGTACCTATGTAGACCACTGTGTTACTTCAAAACTAAGTGTCACTCGGATTCTTTAATAACTATATTTGAGTGTAAGGTATTAAAGATTTTGGTGTACTCTTGCACCATCTGGTCTCTTTTCTGACGCAGAGTTGTCCATCTCATGTATTGGTCATCATAGTTTCCGACAGAGTAGAACTCCTCCTTAAAATATGAAGTTAGTTATTACAATTAACTATCATAATGTATAAAAGTAATTAACTATCATAACTTTTTTCCAAAAGAAAATTTCTCATTATATTGAAAACATAATTGTATATCTCACCTGACCCTCTTCCAAGACATGACCATAATAAGTTTTGTGAGATACTAACAATCCTTCCACTGAAGGTTGAATCATCACCTGAGAAAAATTTGAGATTACAAAAAGGGGAATGCCCAAAAGGCTCCCTTCAAAATACAAAAAAAACACCGCCACTATGTGACATTCTCTTATCGCATGGGAATACAGGTCTATGCTATACTAGGAAAGCACTAAACTATTGTAAAACATCTAGTAGGGCCTTTATTTCCTTCTTCCCACTGTGTGAAAAATATTTTACCACACTGATCCTTGAGCGCTTTCGTTGATAGTTCATCAGCCTCCAAGTTGAATTCTCAGTAGGTATGGGTAAAAGTGATTGCTCCAAAAAGTGTGCTCAAGTCTCTTATCTTTTTCTTCCATCCATCTTGATCCATATTATTTTGAGAACGATATGAAGACATAAATATAACCAAGATATAACAATGAAATACACAAAAATACAGAAGAGAACACAAAAATACAGTTAAACCCAACTTCTATTATTGAATAAGATAGAAGAACATCGTAGAACACAAACTGGCAGGATGGGGTAGCCTATCCCTGAAAGAAAAGAGATGTCGTCTATGCTTCATTCACAACAAGCTTTACATCACACTCCATTGAATCCTTAAAGAGCCTGCTTCACCTCAATTATATGTGAGAGAGTGAGAGGAGAACAATTCCCATGATGCATGTGGGATAAATTGGACTAAGTTTATAAAATTCCATAGGCATGTAAAACACTATGACTTCCCAGGTGATCACCCATCCCAGTACTACTCTAGCCTGAGCACGCTTAACTGCGGAGTTCTAATGAGATCTTATGAATTAACGTTATGCTGTAGGCATGTACATAAGACGACTAGGAAATCATTACATGATGTTTGTAATTAACAAATGAAGATGACATTACAATCCATTCCCTGTCAAAAGGGTGAATATCATGGTTTATCAAAACCACAAGCTCAAAATGGTGATTCAATGGAAAAGGTGGATGGCCACAGAGATCCATCTGGATCATATGGCGATTCAATGGGAAAAGGTGGATGGCCACCAAGATCCATTTGGATCATTCCTCCCTCCTTAGGAAGCAATGGTCCCCATTGTGTCAAGTTCCCATGGGAGATGGGGAGACTTATGCTAAATCTGAATCTTGGTGTGTTGCTTACCTTGTTGAAGAATTTGTCATGTTTAGCTTATTGAAGGTTGTCATGAACCTATTTCTGGAAGGGTTAGATCTTTTCAACCAATATAGTTGCATGATCTACCTGAGTGTGGGAGGACTCTGTCGGTGAAGATGCAACAAGAAGAGTATGAAGGGTTATGTTATAACCTTGCTTGACTGGGAAGTGTGGAGGCACCCCCATAGTTGCAACAAGAACATCTTAGGACTCTTCTACAATCTTATCGATCTAATTCTGCTGGATAGAAAGGTCTTGGGTTGAGGTTGCAATGGTTGCATTGTCCTTCTATTCACATTTTGTTCAGATTGTGAAGAGGCTAAACTTTTCAGTATGAGAGATTACTTTGTGGCAATGTTTTCGTGGGACAAAAGTCAGAACTATCTATGGTATCCTGTATAGCTGACCCCCCAGAGTAACAATCATGTTACGAGGTTGAGACTCATATATAGCATGATGAATCCACATATATGGCTGGCCTAATAGAACATCATAGAATTAGAGTGCGGCAACATCAAACAATACCTCATCTTTGAAGGGCTTGATGTTGTACGACAGGTGACACTATTGGTTGACATGAAGATCTTGACCTTGGCGAAGCCACCTGATGTTGTATGGTTGCAGGTGTGATTTTTTTGGCAAATCCAATTGCTTGACAACATCTGGTCAGATGATGTTCTTTTGGCTTTCGCTATCAACAACAAAGTGCAGTGGGGTCCCCTTTACCCACATTTGTGAATGGAAGAGTCGCTCCCTCTCCTCGGGATCCTCTTCTGGTTGGATTGTTGCAGTTGGGACAATAGTAATGGGTTCTACATCAATGATCTGTCTCCTTTTATTATTTTTTGAATCAGGGTCCAAGTCGGGGTTCAACTCTTTCTCTTTGAGCTCAGCCACCAAAGACTATATTGAGCAACATTGATCAGTGTTGTGCCAAGGGTTGTTGTGGAACTCACACCACTTTCCAGTTTCTTTATTAGACTTCATGTTACCCTTATTTTCCTGCATCTAGGAATGGATCTCTTGAGGTTGGCCTTCCTTTCTCTATCCATGCTTCTCCCACTTACTTTGTTGCTTGAATTTCTTCTCAATTTTGACTGCATATCGAAAAGTAGCTCCTAGTGAGGAGATGTCCAAGAAATCCATCTCTGTTTGGATGTACCTGTGCAGACCACTGCAATACTTTAAAACCAGGTGTCGCTCGGAGTCTTTGATACCCAACTTTGAGTGCAAGGTATGAAATATTTTGGTGTACTCCGACACCGTCTGGTCTCTTTTTTGACACAGATTTTTCTATCTCATGTATTGATCATCATAGTTTACAATAGGGTATAACTCCCCCTTTAGGGCATCTACAAAGCCTCCCCAAGTGGGTTCTCTCCCAAATAGTGTAGATTCATTAGCGGTGTACCTCTCCCAGCAACCTTCCCACCAAGCTCTAAGATGGGGAAGGGATTTAAGGAGCACGAAGGTGATCTTTTTACTGTCGATTTTCTTTTTGGACAGAGTAATAACTTTCTAGCAGATTCAACCATTTTTCTAGAGAATCTACATCTATCTGGCCTTCAAATAAGGGGATATCAAAATTGACTTGTACCTTGAAGGGCATTGCAGTTGCGAAATGGTTGCTTGTCGATGATGCCTCAGCTGATACCATTGGTAGTCTTTGAATGATCTGAGCGAAGTTGTCCATCATCTTGTTGTTTTGTCACACGAGGGCTTCCTCGAGCAACGTCTTGAAAGGATCTCATGCTTTGTCATCTCTCTTTTCTTCCGCCATGGGAGATCGCTTGGGCTAGCAAGAGTGTTTGTCCTCAAGCGAAACTAGATCAAGACCCAAATATCTATACCTTGACCTCGTCAGGGACTTGCTATTAGAAATGACAAGGAGAAGACTGCTATGATACCACTGATCTGAATTATTTTGAAGATATAAATATAGCTGAGATATAATAATGAAATACACAAAAATATAGAAGATAAAACATAAATACAGTGAAACCCAACTTCTATTACTGAATAAGATAGAAAAACATCATAGAACACAAACTGGCAGAATGTGGTAGCCTATCTCTGAAAGAAAAGAGATATTGATTATGCTTCATTCGCAACAAGCTTTACATCACACTCCATTCCATCCTTAAAGGGCCTCCTTCACCTCAATTATATATGACAGAGTAAGAGAAGAACAATTCCCATGATGCATGTGGGATAAACTGGACTAAGTTTATAAAATGACATAGGCATGTAAAACACTAGGACTTCCCAGGCAGTCACCCATCCCAATACTACTCTATCCTGAGCACGCTTAACTGCGGAGTTCTAATGAGATCCGATGCATTAACGCTATGTTGTAGGCATGTACATAATACCACTAGGAAATCATTACATGATGCTTGTAATTAACAAATGAAGATGACATTACATTCCATTCCCCATCAAAAGGGTGAATATCATGGTTTATCAAAACCACAGGCTCAAAATGGTGATTCAGTGGAAAAGGTGGATGGCCATCGAGATCCATCTAGATGATATGGTGATTTAGTGGGAAAAGGTGGATGACCACCGAGATCCATCTGGATCACATCTAAAGTGATGATTTGAAGTCTCCCATAGTCATTGCACCAATCTATAATGATTTTTGAATCTCCAATAATATGCAATTCTGAGAGATGTAATCTTGAAGCAAGTAACATTGTTTCCCAAACACCAAGTAACTCAACCCTATTGTTTGAGTGAGGTCCAGAATTCAAATTCCACTTATACACTGTGGACTCACTAATCTTAATTATCCTGCCTACCCCACTTTGTAATCCATCTGAAGAAGCAGCTCCATCAAACCAACCCACCAGAAACCTCGCCAAAAGAGGACGTTGGACCCTACACTTTGTATACCCAATCCGAGAATCTGCATGATTTTTAAAAACCCCAAGATCTTATAAACCACTGCAGTGATGGAAAGTGTCCTATTTTAAAAAAATTCCTTATTGCGTTCCATCCATATATGCAAACAAATGATAGCTGGAAGAGTAGTCAAAGAAGGTGTTTGAGAAAACCAGTTGTCATAGCAGTCTTCTACAGAAATTCCATCTCAACTCAATTTCTTCTTTAAAACATCAGATATAAGTTTCCACACTTGTGTTGTGTAATAGCCATGGATGAATAAATGGTTAAATGTCTCAGGGCCTCTAGTACAAAGGATACAATAAATTGGGCCTGCCCACTCCTTAGTCACTAAATTGTCCCAGGTAAGTATCTTGTTTTCCAAAGTGAGCCAAGTGAAAAGCTTGAGTTTCATGGCTACTTTCCATTTCCACATAGATTTCCTCTAGCACCCTATAGTATGTTGCCAATTGATCTCCACTACAACTATGTAGACATTTTTGACTGATAGAATCCCCAATTTATCACCACCATCCCATTTGAGTTCATCCTCCATGTCATGTAGGTGAATACCAACACCTGATAAAACACTACAAAAGTTGTCTCATTCCTTAGATAGAACTCCCGAGAGTCCAATTTCAATGTTATCTTTCCAGTATGAGTCTAAATAAGCTGGCCCGGCTGCACTGCATGCCTGATATAAGAAGGTGATATATCTTTGCTTTAAAGCACTTAGAATTTCTTGCAATAATAGGGAATGCCTTCCCAGACCAAGAAGCATGTCCCTTCCTAACATGATCACCTGACCAGAGCCCGGGCTCTAGCTTAGCCAGTGGACAATAAGAGGAAAGGATTTGAGAAGACTTTTCCAGGTATGTGATGTCGACGCCAGGGTGCAAGAAGTTGTTCTGAACCAAGTGGCCACCGAGACATAAGGAAAATACTTATCCTTAATAACTTTGTGCCAAACGCCTGTCTTTGTCAACACTCTCCACAGTGTGTTCACCTCTAATGCTTTGTTGAAGAGAAAAAGATTTCTCAGGCCCCAACCCCCAAATTTATTAAGTTTAGCTATCGCCTCCCATTTGCAGAGATGCATTCATTTTCTATCACTACAACCATACCATAAAAAGGAGTAAATTAGCGGACGAATCTTAAATAAAACCAAATACGGGACTGCTGACAAAGTCATCCAGCAGATTGGTTGGCTTTCCAATACCGCTTTTATAAGGACAAATCGACCTACAAGTGTAAGTCATCTATTGCACTAGTGATCAATCCTCCTCTCGAACTTATTAATGATCCTCCTCCAGTCTTTTATTTTGTAGCTCGAGGGTTTTAGAAAGTATCCCAAATAACGAAAACTGGAATTTAGATCGATGAAATTAAACGGGAAATTTTCCTTGAAAAGATCCAAACTATCACCTTCTATGCCTGACTAATGGAAGGTTGACTTTGATGAAATTATCTCTAAACCCGAAGCTCTAACAAATCTCGACAAAAGGCTAACAATCTCTTTCCATTCCTGGATATTGGCTCTCGTCATAATCAACACATCATATACAAATAAAAGGTGAAGAATTTTGACAATTATAGCAACCTTCACACCCGTCAGTTTCCCTTCCTCCTTACCTTTTTTGAGAAATATATTGAGGCCTTCCATCACAAGGATAAATAATAGAAGAGAAAGTGGGCATCCTTGCCTGATCGCTCTGCCTAGTTGGAAAAAAGTTGAAGGCTCACCATTAATCAGAACATCATAGGTAACACTTAAAACATAGCTCATAACCTAGTTGGTTACCAGCATACCAAAACTCGATTGAACCAAGATCATTCTCAAGAAATCCCACCTCCACCCTCACCCACCATATATGTTTTCTCTAATAAATCCCCTCACCCCCACCCCCACCCCCATATATGAGGGTATGGATAAGGAGATTTATTAGAGAAAACATATATATTATATATTTTTTCTCTAATAAATTTTCCCACCCCACCTTATACGTCATTTGTGTTTTAATGCCTTTAAATGTGATTAGTTAAAACAATAGTAATACTCTTTTCACAAAATTAAAACTTCTTTGAAATTTGAAATGTTTGATTTTATAATTTTCCACATATATAGGTATACTATCAATTAATATAATATTCAATTATATTAAATATGTGTATTATGAGTAAGTGGTTGATTTTCTTAAAAGGTAATTTGTTTTTTATTCAATTCCTTGCTAAACATGAATGAAGACAATGTAATCAAAGGATGAGATGACTTCTTTTATTAAAACCCTCACATGCCTAAGTTGAATATGGTAAAGATTATAAATTGTGTCCATCTATTTCTTTTTGACCAAAAAAAAATATAATTTTTAATTATACTAAATATGTGCATTGGTTGATTTTCTTAAAAAGTAATTTATTTTTTATTCAATTTCTTGGTAAACATGAATGAAGAAAATACAATCAAAGGATGAGATGACTTCCTTTATTAAACCCCTCACATGCCTAAGTTGAATATTGTAAAGACTATAATTTGTGTTCATCTATTGTTTCTTTTTACTAAAGAAATATTGAAAAAATGTGTTCATCTATTTCTTTTTGACTAAAAAAATATTGAAATCTTCAATGAAAGGAGTTGTATTGAAATTTTCAATGAAAGAAATTTAGCTCGATCTGTGTAATATTTTATATAGTGTTATGAACCTTATTGCTAAAAAAAAAATAGTGGCAWTACTTAATGGGAGGAAAAAACGAATTGAATTGAGGATAAATAATCATGGCCTTAAATATTTATTTGAACATAAAAACATAAATGGCACATAAATAAGATGGTTTGAATTTCTTTGTGTCATTTTGACATTAAACACATTATAAGAAAAAAAGGAGAATATRATTGTTGATGCACTAAAGGGAAGCATGGTTGTTGATGCACTCAACCAAAAGCTATATGCAATGCATGCTACAACAATTAGCATGTGTAAATCAAATTTGAAGAATAGAATTCTTAAAGTTCTTGTAAAATATGAACACTACCGTCAAGTAAAGGAAGGATTGTAGCCACAAAATGTACAACATAAATATGAAGAGTACAAGTTAAAAGATGATGAAATCCTTATCGGTTTAAAAATGAAGTCTATGTTCATAATACTTGTCAATGAGGAAACTTTTTGCACCGAGAGGCGCTCTACAACCTAGTATAGGGGAGAAGTTGTCACATTAGGCTGATGTTAAATTTCAAAGATTTAAAATTTTTTAAAGTCGACTCAATTATAAGCCCAATTAAAAAATTAGTCTCAATATATATAAAAACAAAAATTACATACGTTATCATATTTACTATTACTTTAATAAATTTATTATTACTTTAGCATTTACTGTTACTATTTGTATTTACTATTACTATTGTTTTTATTACTTTAGTATTTACTATTTACTTTAGTATATTTACTATTGTTGTAGTATCTAGTATTTAGTATTACTACCAGCGTAGATCTATCTTAACCCCAGATCTATCAAGAGAGTCGAAAGAGATCAAATCTCTTAAGGTGCAAATCTTTTCTTAAGTTTTTCACTAAAAAAGGGGTTTGCACCTAGAGAAATTTGATCCCTCTGGGCGCTTGATAGATCGGGGGTTAAGATGGATCTATGTTGGTATTGAATGAAAGGCTACTAGTACTAAAAGACCATTGCAAAAGTGAGAAATAAATACTTTTGGTCAAGAATGAAAAGAGAGGTTATAAAGAACATATCAAGATGCATGGGTTGTAAAGAACATACCAAGATGCATGGAGTCTTAAGGACTAAAAGATAAGCATGGACATGTAGTGGGTTTTTTATAACAATTGTTGTTCCCATAATGGAAATGGGAGGTGGGAATTGTTGTTCCTCAAGTTTTTCTTAGTGAGAAAACAATGCCAAGGCACCTTATTGAGGTTTGGAAAAGTCTCTCAAATTTAGGTCTCAAGTTGGATCTTAGGCCAGATTGGGTAACCCTCAAATTGTCACAAATATTGTTGTTCAGAGTTTCCTTAGAACAACCCTTTCATACAAACACTAATTGATTCAGATTTATGAGCAGAATGGAATGAAAACACATATTTATAATATTAACACAGAGACACGGTGAATAACAACAATGATACAATAAAACTTGACTTCTATTAAATAAAAAATATGTTGAAATTGTAAAATGCAAATTGAAACAAGCTTGCTAGAATGGTGGCAGCTTATCTTTGAGAAGAGATGTGACGGCTATGCTCATTCGCAAGAAGATGAGTACAATGAGGCTCTGAAGGCATTTTTACAATAAACATGAATGTCAAAACCATAGACATCCAAAAACCTAACCCTAGGAGATGAAGCGTCAAAATTCATGTGGGCCTCGTTGGGGTAACTTAGTACATCAACTTCTTGGGGTCGTAACTTTTGCATACGATCTTTCTTTAGGGCACACTATAGCTCATTGGAAAGGTATCGACGAGGAGATTCATTTTCCGGGATCAATTAAAGAATTTCGTTATTTTTGAGGTGCCTAGTCGTGAAAAGAATCATTTAGGCCCTCAAAACGGCCCCAGAAGTTTGGGAACTGAAAAACTGCTAAAATTAGTAAATTGCCAAAAAATTATTTTGATCCAGTTGGAATAGGTGGGTGGTCACCAATATTCTCCTATATCAATCCCCCCCCTTTAGGAAGCAATGGTCTCCATTTCATTGAGTTCCCTCATCATATGAGGAAATTTCTGCCAAATTTGGCCCCGGGTGAGCCACTTGCCTTGGTGCAGGAGCTGCCTAGCTTTGGCAACCCGTTAAAGTCAGATCATCTGCTGGTGAGTGACCTTGACCTGTGTGTCCACGATATTATCAATGGATGCATGTTCCATGTAGTCAGGGTTGAGCTGTGTTGGTGTCAATTGTTCTTCTATCTTCAAGGTGTCCAATAATGGTGGAAAATATGGCCAAAGGAGGTCCACATTGAACATTGGGTGCAAGCCAAGAAAGGGGGGAATGTTGAGCTCAAAATAATTTTCACCCATAGTATTAATAATGGTATAAGGTTCATAATGGAGTGGATTTAGATTCCAATGAGGCCCTGTAAGGCATTCTTTCTACAAGTGCAACCAAACTTTGTCTCCCAGCTGAAACTTGGGTGACACCTGATGTTGATCATGGCATTGTTTATACTTGGCATTGGACTTCTGTAAAATATCTTGAACCTGTTGGAGGATGTGTTGGATCCTCTCAATGAATTAGGTGGCTTTGTCAGCTTCAGTTGGATCATGGGACAAGTTTGTCTAGGTGGTCGCAAGGGGTAGTGCAACATCCATGGGACCCAATGGTTGAAATCCCAATCCCACCTGAAAGGGGTTGTGGCTAGTTTGGTTATGTATGGATCTGTTGTAGTTGTACTAAACATAGGGAAGACTCTCGTCTCATGTGAGGGGGTGCTTGTAATTGTACATGCGAAGGATATGCATGATCATTCAGTTGAAAACCTTAGTTTGGCCATCCTTCTGGGGGTGGAAGGCATCAGATTTGGTGATCTTGGTGTCCAGTAGTGAACAGAGGCTCGACCAGAATGTGTTGAGGAATCAACTATCCTAATATTAGATAATGGTTTTTGGGATACCAAAATGTACCCACACTCGTTCAAGGAAGAGCTTAGCAATGGCCTCTATTGTGATGCTCTTCTTATAGGTAGCCAAAATCGCCATCTTGGAAAAACGATCGACAACCACAAAAACATAGTCATTTCCCCACTTGGTGGATGGAAGGCCCAAAATGTAGTCCATTGATATAGATTCTCAGGACCTGTCAGGAGTAGGCAGAGAGGTGTACATGTCTTGTTTCTTACTGGTCAGTTTGGCAATAGATCAGACAGTGCAGGACAGAATATACGTGTTGACATCCTGTCGAATTTTCGTCCAGTAGAAGTTTTGTTGCATCATTGTCACTGTCTTTTTCACACTGAAATGTCCTACCACCCGGTTGTAGTGAGATTCCCAAATCAGCTTCACTCACTCTCTTGATGGATTGCATAGATGGACAAGATGGCACAACAACCCATCCTGAAGATGGAAATTAGTGATAGTTGTGTTTGCACCCAACATATGGTAGGTGTTGGAGAAGTTAGGATCTATCTCATAGAGGTGGGGCCATCTCGAGGTCTCATGGCCACAAGAGTCTAGCACCATGGTGAGTGCCACAACTCGAGATTGACTGAGGCAATCAATGACTCGGTTGATGACCAACCATTCAAAATGACCTTCTTTTGACTTGAAGGAAGTTTTCCATACATCTGTCTTCTCTATTGGGACCTGATGGTAGCTAGACTTCATATCAATCTTACTGAAGTATTTTTCTCCCTTGAGTTGATCAAGGATATCGTCGATTCATGGAATCGGGTACCAATTCCTGACTGTGATTTTATTTAGGGCCCAGTAATCAATGTAAAGTTGTCAGGTCCCATCTTTCTTCTGCACCAACACAATTAGGCTTCCACAAGGTGATGAGTTATATCATTTGTTCCCCTTGTGGAACAATTCTTGGATATGACACTTAATCTCCTAGTTTTCTAACAAAGAGCGATGATAGACTGGTCCATTTGGTAGCGGTGCACCGGGGGTCAGATCGATGGAATTCTTGACCTGAAAATGCATAGGTACCCCAGTAGGTGAGGAGAAGATGTATTTGTATTATTCCACGAACTTATCCACTTGGTTTTTCTGCGTGGAGAGGTCAGTCACGAAGGCCATGGATGTGGCTACAATATTTCACTCACCCTGAGAGAGAATCATGAAGAAGACAAACTTCCCAGTCTGAGAGATGACCTTCCTACATTTCTTGGAAGAGATATAGGAATTCCCGTTACCCTTCTTTGCCTACATCTAGGAATGGCTCTCTTGAGGTTGTCCTTCCTTGATCTGTCCTTCATTATGTGAGTTATAGTTTCCTTTTTTATGCTTCTCCCACTTACTCTGCTACTTGAATTTCTGTTCAATTTTGACTGCATATTGATAAGTAGCTCCTAGTGAGGAGATGTCCAAGAAATCAATCTCTTTTTGGATGTACCTGTGTAGACCACTGTGTTACTTCAAAACTAAGTGTCGCTCGGAGTCTTTGATAACTAGATTTGAGCGTAAGGTATTAAATATGTTGGTGTGCTCTTGCACCATCTGGTCTCTTTTCTGACGCAGAGTTGTCCATCTCATGTATTGGTCATCATAGTTTCCGACAGAGTAGAACTCCTCCTTTAGGGCATCCACAAAGGCCGCCCAAGTGTGTTCTCTCCCAAATAGTGTAGATTCATCCACGGTGTACCTCTCCCAATAACCTTCCCACCAAGCTCTGACATGGGTAATGGATTTAAGGAGCGTGAAGGTGATCTTTTCACTACCAGAAAAGTTTTGGACAGAGTAATAACCTTCTAGCAGATTCAACCGTTTTTATAGAGAATTTGCATCTATATGGCCTTCAATTAAGGGGATATAAAAATTTACTTGTACCTTGAAGGGTGTTGCACTTGCGAAATGGCTTCTTGTCAAAGATGCATCCACCGCCACCATTGGTAGTCTTCGAAGGATTTGAGCGAAGTTGTCCATCATCTCATTCCTCTATCGCACGAGAGCGTCTTCGAGCAACATATTGAAAGGATCTCCTACATTGTCATCTCTCTTTTCTTCTGCCATGGGAGGTCGCTTGGGCTGGCGAGAGAAATTGTCCTCAAGTGAAACTAGCTTGAGACCCAACTCTCTATACCCTGACCTTATCATGGAACTGCACTGAGAAACAACAAGGAGCAAGCTACTCTGATACCATTGATTAAGACTATTTTGAGAACGACATGAAAACGAAAATATAACCGAGATATTACAAAGAAATACACAAAAATATAGAAGAGAACACAGAAATACAGTGAAACCCAACTTCAATTACTGAAAAAGATAGAAAAACATTGTAGAAGACAAAATGGAAACATGGTGTATCCTATCTCTGAAAGAAAAGAGATGTTGGTTATGTTTCATTCGCAACAAGATTTACATCACACTCCATTGCATGCTTAAAGGGCCTCCTTCACCTCAATTATATATGAGAGTGAGAGGAGAACAATTCCCATGATCCATGTGGGATAAATTGGACTAAGTTTATAAAATTCCATAGGCATGTAAAACACTAGGCCTTCCCAAGCGATCACCCATCCCATTACTACTCTAGCTTGAGCATGCTTAACTGCAGAGTTATAATGGGATTTGGTGCATTAACGCTATGTTGTAGGCATGTACATAAGACCACTAGGAAATCATTACATGACGTCTGTAATTAAAAAATGAAGATGGCATTACATTCCATTCCCCATCAAAATGGTCAATATCATGGTTTATCGAAACCACAGGCTCAAAATGGTGATTCAGTGGAAAAGGTGGATGGCTACCAAGATCCATCTGTATCAAAATTAGAGTAGCAATTGAAGTAAATAAAAAAGAAGAGGAGGCTATGAAACAACAACTAGTAGCAAAATAGAATTTAGAAAAGAATTTTAACCAAGAGTAAATTAGAGAATGTATTATCATCGAAGAATCCACCTATAGTTGATCTAGTAGATGAGGTTGTTGATATTGAGATAACAACATATAACAAAAGAAAGAATCTACCTATAGTTGATCTAGTAGATGAGGTTGTTGATATTGAGCTAACAACATATAACAAAAGAAAGTGATATGTTGTTAAATAAATACAGAGAAAGAGAAAGATAAATCTTGATAACATTATGATTTATACAACAAAAGTTGAAGTTCTGGATGCTAAGAAAACCAAGTTGGTTAGTAATAACTCATGCTCTTTTAGTCGATAATGCTCTATCAAAAGAAAAAGATGCACTGAAGTATGAAAACAAGATAACACTACTAGAAAACCAAGTCAAATATTGCAAATCAACTCAAGGAATTGTGATAGTATTCATTGAACATGCTATTGAAGGAGATGAAAGGAAGGAAAAGATTAAGAGAGATTTCTGCAAAAAATAAACCTTCGAACCACAAGAGTTAAGCATTAAGTTGTCAATTTTATATAAAGAAACTCAATCTTGGTGAGTCACATAGGAAAGAAGATAGTGCCAATTCAATTCATAAGGGAAATGCAAAAAGTGGTTAGAATAGATTCTCCCAATATTCAATTTTTGGAAAAGGAAGACAGGTTTGAAATTGAGCAAGGACTCATTTAWTGAGATGAGGTATCCAAAAGGCACATAGKCATTTAGAAAATGAGTGTAAATCATGCTTAAAAATATGAGACTATGTTGAAGATATCATAAAAGAGTGTCAACTTCCATCCTTGGAACCGCCAAAGGATTTTCTCCCAATGCCTCAAGTGATGTTTAACCAAAACAAAATTCTTCAACAAAGAAGAATTGATATTCAAAGTGTTTCTTATATGCACAAAATTCACATGAAGAACATTTTACCCCCAAAAAAACTAAAGATGTGGTTTCCATTTAATTATATTTTCTTAAAATAGATAAATACATAAGAAAGTTTTCTAAACAATTATCTATTTTATAAGCCTCACTTAGCCAACATGTTTTCCCCTCGGGTCAAACCATGTAATAAGCTTATTTGTACAATGGGAAAAATCTGACCACCCCTTGAGTCAAACCATGTAATAAGATTATTTGTACAGTGTAATAAGCTTATTTGTACAATGGAAAAGATTTGACCACACCCTTGGGTCAAGCCATGTAATAAGCTTATTTGTACAATGGAAACAATTTGACCATGATAAATCCCCGAGTCCATTAAGTACATAGGGTTTCTTAAAATACGAATCTAATTATTACAATTAACTAACATAATGTATAAAAGTAATTAACTATCATAAAAAATTTTCCAAAAGAAAATTTCTCATTATATTGAAAACATAATTGTATATCTCAGCTGACCCTCTTTCAAGACAGGACCATAATAATTTTTGTGAGATACTAACAATCCTTCCACTGAAGGTTGAATCATCACCTAAGAAAACTTTGAGATTACAAAAAGGGGAATGCCCAAAAGGCTCCCTTCAAAATACAAAAAAAACACCGCCACTATGTGACATTCTCTTATCGCATGGGAATACAGCTCTATGCTATACTAGGAAAGCACTAAAATATTGTAAAACATCTAGTAGGGCATATATTTCCTTCTTCCCATTGTGTGAAAAATATTTTACCAGACTATTCCTTGAGCGCTTTCCTTGATACTTCAAGTTGAATTCTCGGTAGGTATGGGTAAAAGTGATCGCTCCAAAAAGTGTGCTCAAGTCTCTTATCTTTTTCTTCCATCCATATTGATCCATATTATTTTGAGAACGATATGAAGACATAAATATAACCAAGATATAACAATGAAATACACAACAATACAGTTAAACCCAACTTCTATTACTGAATAAGATAGAAAAACATCGTAGAACAAAAACTGGCAGAATGGGGTAGCCTATTTCTGAAAGAAAAGAGATGTTGTCTATGCTTCATTCGCAACAAGATTTACATCACACTCCATTGCATCCTTAAAGGGCCTGCTTCACCTCAATTATATGTGAGAGAGTGAGAGGAGAACAATTCTCATGATGCATGTGGGATAAATTGGACTAAGTTTATAAAATTCCATAGGCATGTAAAACACTATGACTTCCCAGGCGATCACCCATCCCAGTACTACGCTAGCCTGAGCACGCTTAACTGCAGAGTTCTAATGAGATCTTATGAATTAACGTTATGTTGTAGGCATGTACATAAGACCACTAGGAAATCATTACATGATGTTTGTAATTAAAAAATGAAGATGACATTACATTCCATTCGCCATCAAAAGGGTGAATATCATGGTTTATCAAAACCACAGGCTCAAAATGGTGATTCAATGGAAAAGGTGGATGGCCACCGAGATCCATCTGGATCATATAGCGATTCAGTGGGAAAAGGTGGATGGCGACTGAGATCCATCTGGATCATTCCTCCCTCCTTAGGAAGCAATGGTCCCCATTGCATCAAGTTCCCATGGGAGATGGGGAGACTTCTGCTAAATCTGAATCTTGGTGTGTTGCTTACCTTGTTGAAGAATTTGTCATGTTTAGCTTGTTGAAGGTTGTCATGAACCTGTTTCTGGAAGGCTTAGATCTGTTCAACCAATATAGTTGCATGATCTACCTGAGTGTGGGAGGACTCTGTTGGTGAAGATGCAGCAAGAAGAGTATGAAGGGTTATGTTATAACCTTGATTGACTAGGAAGTGTGGAGGCACCCCCATAGGTGAAACAAGAACATCTTGGGACTCTTCTACAATCTTATCGATCTACTTCTGCTGGATAGAACGATCTTGGGTTGAGGCTGTAATGTTTGCAGTGTCCTTCTGTTCACCTTCTGTTCAGATTGTGAAGAGGCTAAACTTTTCAGTATGAGATATTACTTTGTGGCATTGTTTTGGTGGGACAAAAGTTAGAACTACCTATGGTATCCTGTATAGTTGACCCCTCAGAGTAACAATCACGGTATGAGGTTGAGACTCATATATAGCATGATGAAACCACATATATGGTTGGCCTAATAGAACATCATAGACTTCGAGTGTAGCAAAATCACACAATACCTCATCTTTGAAGGGCTTGATGTTGTAGGATAGGTGACACTATTGGTTGACATGAAGATATTGACCTTGGCGAAGCCACCTGATGTTGTATGGTTGCAGGTGTGTTTTTTTTGGTAAATCCAATTGCTTGACAAGATCTGCTCAGATGATGTTATTTTAGCTTATGTTATCAACAACAAAATACAGTGCGATCCCCTTTTCCCACATTTGTGAATGGAAGAGTCGATCCCTCTCCTCAAGATCCTCTTCTGGTTGGATTGTTGCAGTTGCGACAGTAGAAATGGGTTCTGCATCAATGATCTGTCTCCTTTTATTATTTTCTGAATCAGGGTCCAAGTCAGGGTTCGACTCTTTCTCTTTGAGCTCGGCCACTAATGAATGTATTGAGCGACATTGATCAGTGTTGTGCCAAGGGTTGTTGTGGAACTCACACCACTTTCGGGTGTCTTTATTAGACTTCATGTTACCCTTCTTTGTCTGCATCTAGGACTGGATCTCTTAAGGTTGGCCTTCCTTGCTCTGTCCATGCTTCTCCCACTTACTTTGTTGCTTGAATCTCTACTCAATTTTGACAACATATCGAAAAGCAACTCCCAATGAGGAGATGTCCAAGAAATCCATCTCTGTTTGGATGTACCTGTGTAGACCACTGCGGTACTTTAAAACCAGGTTTCGCTCGGAGTCTTTGATACCCAACTTTGAGCGCAAGATATGAAATATTTTGGTGTACTCTGATACCGTCTGATCTCTTTTTTGACGAAGAGTTGTCCATCTCATGTATTGATCATCATAGTTTACAACAGGGTATAACTCCTCCTTTAGGGCATCTACAAAGCCCGCCCAAGTGGGTTCTCTCCCAAATAGTGTAAATTCATCAGTGATGTACCTCTCCTAGTAACCTTCCCACCAAGATCTGAGATGGGGAAGGGATTTAAGGAGCACGAAGGTGATCTTTTTACTCTCGATTTTTTTTGGACAGAGTAATAACTTTCTAGCAGATTCAACCATTTTTCTAGAGAATCTACATCTATATGGCCTTCAAATAAGGGGATATCAAAATTGACTTGTACCTTGAAGGGCGTTGCAGTTGCGAAATGGTTGCTTGTCGAAGATGCCTCAGATGATACCATTGGTAGTCTTTGAAGGATCTAAGCGAAGTTGTCCATCATCTTGTTCCTTTGTCACACAAGGGCTTCCTCAAGCAACATCTTGAAAGGATCTCCTGCTCTGTCATCTCTCTTTTCTTTCGCCATGGGAGGTCGCTTGGGCCAGCGAGAGTGGTTTTCCTCAAGCAAAACTAGCTCGAGACCCAAATATCTATACCTTGACCTTGTCGGGGACTTTCTATGAGAAACGACAAGGAGAAGACTGCTCTGATACCACTAATCCGAATTATTTTGAAGACAAAAATATAGTTGAGATATAATAGTGAAATACACAAAAACATAGAAGATAACACATAAATACAGTGAAACCCAACTTCTATTACCGAATAAGATAAAAAAACATCGTAGAAAACAAACAGGCAGAATGGGGTAGCCTATCTCTGAAAGAAAAGATATGTTGGTTATTCTTCATTCACAACAAGCTTTACATCACACTCCATTGCATCCTTAAAGGGCCTCCTTTACCTCAATTATATATGAGAGAGTGAGAGGAGAACAATTCCCATGATGCATGTGGGATAAATTGGACTAAGTTTATAAAATGACATAGGCATGTAAAACACTAAGACTTCCCAGGCAGTCACCCATCCCAATACTACTCTATCCTGAGCACGCTTAACTGTGGAGTTCTAATGAGATCCGATGAATTAACGCTATGTTGTAGGCATGTACATAAGACCACTAGGAAATCATTACATAATGCTTGTAATTAACAAATGAAGATGACATTACATTCCATTCCCCATCAAAAGGGTGAATATCATGGTTTATCAAAACCACAGGCTCAAAATGGTGATTCAGTGGAAAAGGTGGATGGCCACCGAGATCCATCTAGATCATATGGTGATTCAGTGGAAAAAGGTGGATGGCGACGGAGATCCATCTGGATCACATCTAAAGCGATGATCTGAAGTCTCCCATTGTCATTACACCTATCTATAATGATTTTTGAATCTCCAATAATCTGCAATTCTGAGAGATGTAATCTTGAAGCAAGTAACAGTGTTTCCCAAACACCAAGTAGCTCAACCCTATTGTTTGAGCCAGGTCCAGAATTGAAAGTCCACGTATACACTATGGACTCACTAATCTTAATTATCTCACCTGCCCCACTTTGTAATCCATCTGAAGAAGCAGCTCCATCAAACCATCCCACCAGAAACCTTGCCAGAAGAGGACGTTGGACCCTACACTTTGTATACCCAATCTGAGAATCTGCATGATTTTTAAAACCCCCGAGATCTTATAAACCACTGCAGTGATGGAAAGTGTCCTACTTTGAAAAATTATCGTATTGTGTTCCATCCATATATGCAAACAAATGATAGCTGGAAGAGTAGTCAAAGAAGGTGTCTGAGAAAACCAGTTGTCATAGCAGTCTTCTACAGAAATTCCATCTCAACTCAATTTCTGCTTTAAAACAACAGATATAAGTTGCCACACTTGTGTTGTGTAATAGCAATGGATGAATAAATGGTTAAATGTCTCAGGGCCTCTGGTACAAATGACACAATAACTTGGTCCTCCCCACCCCTTAGTCACTAAATTGTCGCAGGTAAGTATCTTGTTTTCCAAAGTGAGCCAAGTGAAAAGTTTGAGTTTCATGGCTACTTTCCATTTCCACATAGATTTCCTCTAGCACCCTATAGTATGTTGCCAATTGATCTCCGCTACAACTCTATAAACATTTTTTACTAATAGAATCCCCGATTTATCACCACCCGACCATTTGAGTTCATCCTCCATGTCATGTAGGTGAATACCAAAACCTGATAAAACACTACAAAAGTTGTCCCATTCCTTAGCTAGAACTCCTGAGAGTCCAATTTCAATACTATCTTTCCAGTATGAGTCTAAATAAGCTAGCCCGGCTGCACTACATGCTTGATATAAGAAGGTAATATATCTCTGCTTTAAAGCACTTAAAATTTCTGGCGATAATAGGGAATGCCTTCCTAGACCAAGAAGCATGTCCCTTACTAACATGATCACCTGACCAGAGCCCGGGCTCTAGCTTAGCTAGTGGACAATAAGAGGAAAGGATTTGAGAAGATTTTTCCAGGTATGTGATGTCGACGCCAGGGTGCAAGAAGTTGTTCTGAACCAAGTGGCCACCGAGACATAAGGAAAATACTTGTCCTTAATAACTTTGTGCCAAATGCCTGTCTTCGTCAACACTCTCTACAGTGTGTTCGCCTCCAATGCTTTGTTGAAGAGAAAAAGATTTCTCAGGCCCCAACCCCCAAATTTCTTAAGTTTAGCTATCGCCTCCCATCTACAGAGCTGCATTCATTTTCCATCACTGCAGCCATACCATAAAAGGAGTAAATTAGCCGACGAATCTTAAATGAAACCAAATCCGAGACTGCTGCCAAAGTCATCCAGTAGATCGGTTGGCTTTCTAATACCGTTTTTATAAGGACAAATCGCCCTACAAGTGTAAGTCATCTATTTCACTAGTGATCAATCCTCCTCTCGAACTTATTAATGATCCTCCTCCACTCTTCTATTTTTCAGCTCGAGGGTTTTAGAAAGTATCCCAAATAATGAAAACCGGAATTTAGATCGATGAAATTAAACATGAAATTTTCTTTGAAAAGATTTAAACTATCACCTTCTATGCCTGAATAATGGAAGGTTGACTTTGATGAAATTATCTCTAAACCTGAAGCTCTAACAAATCTCGACAAAAGGCTAAAAATCTCTTGTCATTCCTGGATATTGGCTCTCGTCATAATCAACACATCATCTACAAATAAAAGGTGAATTTTTTTGACAATTATAGCAACCTTCACACCCGTCAGTTTCCCTTCATCCTTACCTTTTTTGAGAAATATACTGAGGCCTTCCATCACAAGGATAAATAATAGAAGAGAAAGTGGGTATCCTTACCTGATCCCTCTGCCTAGTTGGAAAAAATTTGAAGGCTCTCCATTAATCAAAACTGCATAGGTAACACTTAAAACATAGCTCATAACCTAGTTGGTTACCAGCATACCGGAACTCGATTAAACCAAGATCATTCTCAAGAAATCCCAATTGATGAAATCATATGCCTTCTTTAAGTCAATTTTTAATATTAAGGCCTTTACATTATTTGTTTTGATACTATGGATGCATTCCTGAGCCATCCCTATGGCATCCATTATTTGTCTCCCCCGCAAAAAGCCCAACTGTTCTCCAGACAAAGATCGAGATGGAATAGGTTTTATTCTATTTGCCAAAATATTTACTATAATTTTATAACATAGATTACATAGAGATATAGGTTGGAAATCACCAAAATTCAATGGTTTATTTACTTTTGGAATTAAAAGCAGAAAGGTTGAGTTTAGAGCTTTGATAACCTCTCCCCTACTCCTCGATTCCTCAACCATCCCAAGTAAATATTTCCCAACTAGCTCATAATAATGAAGGAGGAATTCAACAATCCAGCCGTCAAGGCCTGGGCTTTTATCCTTCACAAAATCCTTTAGAATTTTCCACAAATCCTCCTTTGTGCAGGGTCTTTCCAGTTGGACCAAGTCTTCCACTGTAACAATACCAACAAACTCACTGGATAAATGAATCTGATCTTCTAAAAGTATTCTTGTATCCACCCGAGTTTCTTTGAAAAATTTAATTGCTTCAAATTTTAAAGCCTCTTATCCTGAGTGCTCCTAGCCTATCTCATCCTGAATCTCCCAAATCTACTTTCTATTTCTTCTGGCGCATGCAAATTGATGGAAGAACTTAGTGTTCTGGTAGCCAATCTTTAGCCAATTTGCTCGACTATGTTGTCTCCACAATTCCTCTTTGGATTGAAGGTGATTGATTATTTCTTGTTCAAGAGAATTTACTTGACTTGCTGCCTCCTAATTGTTTAAGTCAGTTAGTGTAGTCTGCTAGAGATTTTGCAATTCCTTTTCCAACTTCTCTAATCTCCTAGCTAACTAAGATCTACACTGAGATGCCCATGATTTTATATGATTCTTTTAACACTTTAATTTCTAGACTAGTCTCTGTTGTAGTCCAGGTTCTTGTAAAAACATAGGATCCTTCCATACACTGTGGACTATTTGTGAAAAGGCATCTTCTCTTAACCACATCGAATTTAGCTTGAAAGGATAATTTTTTATCTGACTGTTACCATCAAGTTCTAAAATAACCAGAGCGTGATAAAAAATATATGGATATGCAACCCAAGAGTGATACCTATATAGATTTCTCAATAAATATGTCACTACAAATGCCCTGTCCAATCTTTTCATAATACGATATGATGCCACTCTGCCATTTCGCCAAGTTGGCACTAAAGCATCTGGTAGTATATCCACCTAACCACTTTCTCGGAATAGTTCTTTGAAAAATAGATCCAGTTGGTTTGACTGTACCGCTTCCCCCCAAATCTCACCTTCATGTAACGTGAAATTAAAGTCCCGAGCCACTACCATATTTTTAAGGGAGAGAATCCCCCTATCCCCTACGTTTTCCCAAAAATCCTTTCTGTCTATGCAAGGTCCATAAACATTCAAAAAGGAGATATGCTTCTTCAACTCGAGATTGGTACATGTCAAGAGTAAGCCACCACAACAAATGTAAGATTTAATATCAAGCTTAGAAGGGTCCCAAGCAACTAACAGGCCCTCTGATTTTCCAACTGAACTCAGTGTTGTGGTATACCAATGTAACATACCCGCTATGGCATAGTAAAATTTTTGCTTTTCCTCAAGGGATTGAATCCCCGAAGTCCTATGGGGGCCTAGCGTAGGCTAGTTCTTCCTTGTTCACCTCCCCGTGATCATGGGTTAGGACCACAGACCAAACAAACCAAGCGCCTTTTCGTGTTTCGTGACTCAGCGATACAAGTGAGTCCAATCTTAAAGGTAGAATGGTGAGGGGGCTCCGGAATGAAACCTTGGTCATAGATCTGGGCGTGTAGATTCTGGTCGCCCAGATCTACCCAATGCTTAATGACAAAGCACTAGCTCCCTTTTCTTTAGTTCCTATCTTGATAGGACCTCATACGCGCCTAAATGCAAGTTCCTTTCACAACTCGCGACCTCGCGAGTCGCGAGTCGAAGACCCTCGAATTTTCTTCACCAATCGTCGATACCTGAGATTTTTATATGGTATGGCCCCTCCCTATTAGCACTCTCCACGTGTGACCACTGGCTAGGGCTAACTACTAGCCTTGCTCACAACTCGCAAGTTCACGAGTTGAAAGGTTGAACCTCTGGGCCCTTCTTTTACAAAACCCCGAGACGTGAAAGTCAGAGAAGGTTTGACTCCTTCCGGGCTTCTTGAAACTCGCAACTTCACGACTTGAATTGTTGGGCCTTTGTGCTCCTTTCTTACGAGAATCCGAAGGACGAGAAGTCAACAGAATGTTGACTCCCATTTCAAAAGACACGTGTCCACCACCTGTCACCACTTCTCCCTCTCTCTGGGCATCTTATCGTTACACCACCTTGTCAACCACGTGGGTCCCACCAAGCGGACGTGCCACATGTTGCACAAGCTCTCGCAACTCACAAGCTCGGGACTTCTACAGTCAAAACTGATTCCCCTCAACCTTCGAGACCCCGATATTCGATATGGCAAGGAGGTCCTGACTCAATGATTGCTCCTACTTCTTGCTATTTGGGACTTCATGACTCCAAGGGTTTGGTCTTCCACCTCTAGACTCATGAACCCCTGATACAGGATGTATCGATATGTCATATCCCACGACTGTCCTTCCTCTTTGATCAATGGCCCAGATCACATCGCGATCTCATGACTCAGGACTTCATGACTCCAAGAGTCAGGTCTTCCACCTCCAAACTCACGAATCCCCGAAACGCGATATATCGAGACATCAGATCCCACAACTATCCTTCCTCTTTGATCAACGGCCTAGATCACATCACGATCTCACGACTCGGAACTTTGTGACTCCAAGAGTCTCGTCTTCCACCTCCAAACTCATGAATCCCCAAAACACGATATATCGATACGTCAAATCCCACGGCTTTCCTTCCTCTTTGATCAATGACCCATATCACATCGTGATCTCGTGACTCGGGACTTCGTGACTCCAAGAGTCTGGTCTTCCACCTCCAAACTCATGAATCCCTGATACGCGAAATGGTTAGATCTCTGCCACCTGTCCTCCAACATGGATGGTCCCGATGTTTTTGGAACTTTTGAGACGTGGTTGAGTTCATTCTTCCACCTAAGTAAAGGTTAAGATCGATGGCTTATAGAGCTCTGATGGGTCCCTGGGATCTACAGTTTGGGATCCCATCGCTATTTGCGAAGGCTGAAAGGGTGAGGTGTTAACACCTACTCTCCTTCTCTAGATCCGTCGGTGTTGACAGGCTTGGGGTATTCTCGAAAGGTTTCCGACCGTTTGTTTACCAAGCGATAAGGTATTTTCTTTCTATATTTCAATCTCGCTATCCCTTCTGAGCTTGAATCATGAAGTTCAAACTCTCAGAGCTTCAGGCTCCCATGACCCTGAGACCTTAGAAAGCTACTCTTTCTCGCATAAGGGTTCCAGACCCGGATTGCATGAACCCTCAGACAGTTCTCGGAAATTATCCCCGATCTTAATCGAGTCTCTGGTAAGGTTTAGTGCAATTACAAGGTTTATGGGGTGATTCTCAGAAAAGAGTACTCTCAAGGGGCCTTCCAATATTATTACGAGAAACTAAGAAAATAAGACGATTCTCGATGGAGCGAACTCATGTCCCATAATTAATCATTTGTGTAGAAAAAAACTATGGCATGTAAGCATACACAGGCATCCATTCTATCCAATCAAACGTTAGGTAAACACTTCTATTCAGAAATATTTACAAGCACATAAAACCGAACATGCGATTTTGGCATTAAATTCAAATAACACTTATCAGAAATAACACGAGAGGTGATGCAACTGCTGAGAGGGGTGCTCATTTCCACCCAACCATAGGCTCAACAACTCCCAACAGATTTACCACTAGCCACCCCCGAGCTGAGACCATGATGTTGCGAGATTGCGTCTCGATTTTCCAATGATCTAGAATGAGGGTTACTCTCCCCCTTCTCTGCTATCACTCCCTTTGTATTTTCTAGAGTTCTCTTCCTTCCCTCACATCTTTCCCCTCCACGCTTCTTCCTCATGCATTTTCCTCTTGCGAGGTTGCGTGTGGCGTGATTTTCCTCGCGGTGGTCAGGCCCGAGGCTCCTACGGATGGGCGGTTCACTTTCCCCATCCCTCATTAATTCCTGAGGAGCCATCTACCTACCATATTGTGAGTAATTTATTTCGGGTCAACGAGCCTCTCTT
>JZKD02S2182778.1:312794-330248 GCA_000966675.3 Picea glauca
ATGCATGCTACAACAATTAGCATGTGTAAATCAAATTTGAAGAATAGAATTCTTAAAGTTCTTGTAAAATATGAACACTACCGTCAAGTAAAGGAAGGATTGTAGCCACAAAATGCACAACATAAATATGAAGAGTACAAGATAAAAGATGATGAAATCCTTATGGGTTTAAAAATGAAGTCTGTGTTCATAATACTTGTCAATGAGGAAATTTTTTGCACCGAGAGGCGCTCTACAACCTAGTATAGGGGAGAAGTTGTCACATTAGGGTGATGTTAAATTTCAAAGATTTAAAATATTTAAAAGTCGGTTCAATTAAAAGCCCAATTAAAAAAGTAATCTCAATTAATAAAAACAAAAATTACATACATTATCATATTTACTATTACTTTAATAAATTTATTATTACTTTAGCATTTACTGTTACTATTTGTATTTACTATTACTATTGTTTTTATTACTTTAGTATTTACTATTTACTTTAGTATATTTACTATTATTGTAGTATCTAGTATTTAGTATTACTACCAACGTAGATCTATCTTAACCCCAGATCTATCAAGAGAGCCGAGAGAGATCAAATCTCTTAAGGTGCAAATATTTTCTTAAGTTTTTCACTAAAAAAGGGGTTTGCACCTAGAGAAATTTGATTCCTCTGGGCGCTTGATAGATCGGGGGTTAAGATGGATCTATGTTGGTATTGAATGAAATGCTACTGGTACTAAAAGACCATTTCAAAAGTGAGAAAGCAATACTTTTGGTCAAGAATGAAAAGAGAGGTTATAAAGAACATATCAAGATTCATGGGTTGTAAAGAACATATCAAGATGCATGGAGTCTCAAGGACTAAAAGCTAAGCATGGACATGTAGTGAGTTTTTTATAACAATTGTTGTTCCCATAATGGAAATGGGAGGTGGGAATTGTTTTTCCTCAAGTTGTTCTTAGTGAGGAAACAATGCCAAGGTACCCTATTGAGGTTTGGAAAAGTCTCCCCAATTTAGGTCTCAAGTTGGATCTTAGGCCAGAGTGGGTAACCCTCAAATTGTCACAAATATTGTTGTTCAGAGTTTCCTTAGAACAACCCTTTCATACAAACACTAATTGATCCGGATTTATGAGCATAATGAAATGAAAACACATATTTATAATATCAACATGGAGACATAGTGAATAACAACAACAATACAATAAAACTTGACTTCTATTAAATAAAAAATATGTTGAAATTGTAAAATGCAAACTGAAACAAGCTTGCTAGAATGGTGACAACTTATCTTTGAGAAGAGATGTGACGGCTACGCTCATTCGCAAGAATATGAGTACAATGAGACTCTGAAGGCCTTTT
This sequence comes from Picea glauca, assembly GCA_000966675.3. Taxonomy (NCBI): domain Eukaryota; kingdom Viridiplantae; phylum Streptophyta; class Pinopsida; order Pinales; family Pinaceae; genus Picea; species Picea glauca. Next base: position 314,142 of record JZKD02S2182778.1, read on the forward strand.
TACAATAAACATGAATGTCAAAACCATAGACATCCAAAAACCTAACCCTATGAGATGAAGCGTCAAAATTCATGTGGGCCTCGTTGGGGTAAGTTAGTACATCAACTTCCTGGGGTCGTAACTTTTGCATATGATCTTTTTTTAGGGCGCATGATAGCTCATTGGAAAGGTATCGACGAGGAGATTCATTTTGGGGACTCAATCAAAGAATTTCATTATTTTTGAGGTGCCTAATCATGAAAAGTGTCATTTAGTCCCTCAAAATGTCCCCAAAAGTTTGGGAACCGAAAAACTGCTAAAATTAGTAAATTGCAAGAAAATTGTTTTGAGCCAGTTGGAATAGGTGGGTAGTCACCAATATTCTCCTATATAAATCCTCCCCCCTTAGGAAGCAATGGTCTCCATTTCATTGAGTTCCCTCATCAGACGAGGAAATGTTTGCCAAATTTGGCCCTAGGTGAGCCACTTGCCTTGGTGCACATTGAAAAACGAAGGTCCACATTGAACATTGGGTGCAAGCCAAGGAAGGGGGGAATGTTGAGCTCAAAATAATTTTCACCCCTAGTCTGAATGATGGTATAAAGTCCATAATGGAGTGGACGAAGATTCCAATGAGGCCCTGTAAGGCATTCTTTCTCCAAGTGCAACCAGACTTTGTCTCCCAACTGAAACTTGGGTGGCACCTGATGTTGATCATGGCATTGCTTATACTTGGCATTGGACTTCTGTAAAATATCTTGAACCTATTGGAGGATGTGTTGGATCCTCTCAATGAATCAGGTGGCTTTTTCAGCTTCAGTTGGAGCATGGGACAAGTTTTTCTGGGTGGTCGCAAGGGGTACTACAACATCCATGGGACCCAATGGTTGAAATCCCAACCCCACCTGAAAGGGGTTGTGGTTGGTTTGGTTGTGTATGATTCTATTATAGTTGTACTAAACATAGGGAAGACTCTCGTCTGATGTGCGGGGGTGCTTGGAATTGTACATGTAAAGTATATGCATGATCATTCAGTTGACAACCTTGGTTTGGCCATCCTTCTGGGGGTGGAAGGCATCGGATTTGGTGAGCTTGGTGTCCAGCAGTGAACAGAGGCTCGACCAGAATGTGTTGAGGAATCGACTGTCCTGATCTTAGATAATGGTTTTTGGGATACCAAAATGTACCCACACTCGTTCAAAGAAGAGCTTAGCAATGGCCTCTGCTATGATTTTCTTCTTGTAGGCAGCCAAAATCACCATCTTGGAAAAATGATCGACAACCACAAAAACACAATCATTTCCCCACTTGGTGGATGGAAGGCCCGACATGTAGTCCATTGAGATAGATTCTCAAGACCTGTCAGGAGTAGGCAAAGGGGTGTACATGTCTTGTTTCTTAGTGGTCGGTTTGGCAATAGATCAGACAGTGCAGGACCGAATATACTTGTTGACATCCTGTCGAATTTTCGTCCAGTAGAAGTGTTGTTGCATCATTGCCACTGTCTTTTTCATGCCGAAATGTCCTACCACCCGACTGTAGTGAGATTCCCAAATCATCTTCACTCCCTCTCTTGATGGAATGCATAGATGGACGAGATGGCACAATAGCCCATCCTGAAGATGGAAATTAGTGATAGTTGTGTTTGCACCCAACATCTGGTAGGTGTTGGCGAAGTCAGGATCTGTCTCATAGAGGTGGAGCCATCTTGAGGTCTCATGGCCTCAAGAGTCTAGCACCATGGTGAGTGCCACGACTCGAGATCGACTAAGGCAATCAGTGACTTGGTTGGTGCTTCTTTTTTTATACTTGATGTTGAGGTGGAACTGCTACAAGTATGCAGACCACTTCTTATGGTGGTCATTCTGCAATTTTCCTTGTGTCTACATGAACTACAATGGCTTATGATCACTGTGGATGATTTTCTCCTTCCCGAGAATGTAATGCTTCCACTGGAAATAGGATTGCACAATGGAGTACATTTATTTGTCATAAGTAGGGTACTTACAGACAACATCTGATAATTTCTCACTATGACAGGCTGTGAGGTGGTCGTGTTGAGTGAGAACTACACCCACAACATAGTCTGAAGCATATTTCTTGATTTCAAATGGTAGTTGTAGGATAGGTAATGAAATCATTGGGGTTGATTACAAGTGTTGCTTCATATCAACAAATGTTTGTTGTTGAGACGAGATCCACACAAATTTTTCCTTACCACCACCCCTGGTTACTTGGCTAAGGGCCCATGCAATATGGGAGAATCCCAACACGAAAATACAATAGAAATTGGCAAGGCCTAAAAATATTTGAAGCTCAGTGAGCATGGTTGGGGATATCAACTCACAAATGACTTGGATCTTGGTTGGATCCACATGCACACCATGCGCATCAATAATGTAGCCTAGGTAGTGGACTATGTCCATGTCGAAGGAGCATTTTTCCAAGTTGGTATATAGCTTGTGTTGCCACAAAGTGTGCAAAATATGTTGAATGTGTTGCAAGTGTTCCACCCAAGTCTTGTTGTAGATGAGGATGTCATCCATATACACCACTACAAAAGAATTGGTGAAAGGATGCAAAATATCGTCCATCATACTCATGGAAGTTGTTGGGGCATTTTTCAAACCAAAGGGCATGACCAACCATTCAAAATGACCTTCTTTTGACTTGAAGGAAGTTTTCCATACATCTATCTTCTCTATTGGGACCTGATGGTAGCTAGACTTCATATCAATCTTATTGAAGTATTTTTCTCCCTTGAGTTGATCAAGGATATTGTCAATTCATGGAATCGGGTACCAGTTCCTGACTGTGATTTTATTTAGGGCCTGGTAATCAATGCAAAGTTGTCAGGTCCCATCTTTCTTCTGCACCAACACAATTAGGCTTCCACAAGGCGATGAGTTATATCATATGTGCCCCTTATGGAACAATTCTTGGATATGACACTTGATCTCCTAGTTTTCTAACAAAGAGCGATGATAGACAGGTCCATTGGGTAGCGGTGCACCGGGGGTCAGATCGATGGAATTCTTGACCTGACAATCTATAGGTACCCCAATAGGTGAGGAGAAGATGTCTTTGTATTCTTCCACGAACTTATCCACTTGGTTCTGCTGCGTGGAGAGGTCGGTCATGAAGGCCATGGATGTGGCTACAATATTTCACTCACTCTGAGAGAGAATCATGAAGAAGACAAACTTCCCAGTCTGAGAGATAACCTTCCTACATTTCTTGGCAGAGATCTGGGACTTCTCGTTACCCTTGTTTGCCTGCATCTAGGACTGGCTCTCTTAAGGTTGTCCTTCCTTGATCTGTCCTTCATTATGTGAGTTATAGTTTCCTTTTCTATGCTTCTCCCACTTACTCCGCTACTTGAATTTCTAATCAATTTTGACTGCATATTGATAAGCAGCTCCTAGTGAGGAGATGTCCAAGAAATCAATCTCTTTTTGGATGTACCTGTGTAGACCATTGTGTTACTTCAAAACTAAGTGTCGCTCGGAGTCTTTGATAACTAGATTTGAGCGTAAGGTATTAAATATGTTGGTGTACTCTTGCACCATCTGGTCTCTTTTCTTACACAAAGTTGTCCATCTCATGTATTGGTCATCATAGTTTTTGAATAAGTAGAACTCCTCCTTTAGGGTATCCACAAAGGCCACCCAAGTGTGTTCTCTCCCAAATAGTGTAGACTCATCTGCGGTGTACCTCTCCCAATAACCTTCTCACCAATCTCTGACATGGGTAATAGATTTAAGGAGCGTGAAGGTGATCATTTCACTACCAAAAATGTTTTGGACAGAGTAATAACCTTCTAGCAGATTCAACCATTTTTATAGAGAATTTGCATCTATCTGGCCTTCAATTAAGGGGATATCAAAATTTACTTGTACCTTGAAGGGTGCTGCACTTGCGAAATGGATTCTTGTCAAAGATGCCTCGACCGCCACCATTGGTAGTCTTCGAAGGATTTGAGCGAAGTTGTCCATCATCTCATTCCTCTGTCGCACGAGAGTGTCCTCGAGCAAAATATTGAAAGGATCTCCTGCTTTGTCATCTCTCTTTCATTCCGCCATGGGAGGTTGCTTGGGATGGAGAGAGAAATTGTCCTCAAGTGAAACTAGCTTGACACTCAACTCTCTATACCCTGACCTCATCAGGACCTGCTCTGAAACGACAAGGAGCAACCTGCTTTGATACCATTGATTCAAATTATTTTGAGAATGACATGAAGACAAAAATATAACTGAGATATTACAATGAAATACACAAAAATATAGAACAGAACACAGAAATACAGTGAAACCCAACTTCTATTACTGAATAAGATAGAAAAACATTGTAGAACACAAAATGGAAAAATGGTGTATCCTATCTCTGAAAGAAAAGAGATGGTGGTTATGTTTCATTCACAACAAGATTTACATCACACTACATTGCATGCTTAAAGGGCCTCCTTCACCTCAATTACATATGAGAGAGTGAGAGGAGAATAATTCCCATGATCCATGTGGGATAAATTGGACTAAGTTTATAAAATTCCTTAGGCATGTAAAACACTAGGAATTCCTAAGCGGTCACCCATCCCAGTACTACTCTAGCCTAAGCACGCTTAACTGCGGAGTTATAATGGGATTCAGTGCATTAACGCTATGTTATAGGCATGTACATAAGACCACTGGGAAATCATTACATGATGTCTGTAATTAAAAAATGAAGATGGAATTACATTCCATTCCCCAGCAAAATGGTCAATATCAGAGATTATCAAAACCACAGGCTCAAAATGGTGATTCAGTGGAAAAGGTGGATGGCTACCAATATCTATCTGGATCAAAATCGGAGAAGTAATTGAAGTAAATAAAAAAGAAGAGGAGGCTATGAAACAACAACTAGTAGCAAAATAAAATCTGGAAAAGAATTTTAAAAAAGAGTAAATTAGAGAATGTATTATCATCGAAGAATCCACCTATAGTTGATCTAGTAGATGATGTTTTTTATATTGAGCTAACAACATATAGAAAAAGAAAGTGATATGTTGTTAAACAAATAGAGAGAAAGAGAAAGATAAATCTTGATAACATTATGATTTATACAACAAAAGTTGAAGTTCTAGATGCTAAGAAAACCAAGTTAGGTTAGTAATAACTCATGCTATTTTAGATAATGCTCTATCAAAAGAAAAGGATGTACTGAAGTATGAAAACAAGATAACACTACCAGAAAACCAAGTCAAATATTGCAAATCAACTCAAGGAATTGTGATAGTATTCATTGAACATGCTATTGAAGGAGATGAAAGGAAGGAAAAGATTAAGAGAGATTTCTACAAAAAATAAACCTTCGAACCACAAGAGTTAAGCATTAAGTTGTCAATTTTATATAAAGAAACTCAATCTTGGTGAGTCACATAGGAAAAAAGATAGTGCCAATTCAATTCATAAGGGAAATGCAAAAAGTGGTTAGAATAGATTCTCCCAATATTCAATTTTTGGAAAAGGAAGACAGGTTTGAAATTGAGCAAGGACTCATTTAATGAGATGAGGTATCCAAAAGGCACATAGTCATTTAGAAAATGAGTGTAAATCATGCTTAAAAATATGAGACTATGTTGAAGATATCATAAAAGAGTGTCAACTTCCATCCTTGGAACCGCCAAAGGATTTTCTCCCAATGCCTCAAGTGATGTTTAACCAAAACAAAAGTCTTCAACAAAGAAGAATTGATATTCAAAGTGTTTCTTATATGAACAAAAGTCACATGAAAAACATTTTACCCCAAAAAAACTAAAGATGTGGTTTCCATTCAATTATCTTTTCTTAAAATAGATAAATACATAAGAAACTTTTCTAAACAATTATCTATTTTACAGGCCCCACTTAGCCAACATGTTTTCCCCTCGGGTCAAACCATGTAATAAGCTTATGTGTACAATGGAAACAATTTGACCATGATAAATCCCCGAGTCCATTAAGTATATAGGGTTTCTTAAAATACGAAGTTAGTTATTACAATTAACTATCATAATGTATAAAAGTAATTAACTATCATAACTTTTTTCCAAAAGAAAATTTCTCATTATATTGAAAACATAATTATATATCTCAGCTAACCCTCTTCCAAGACAGGACCATAATAAGTTTTGTGAGATACTAACAATCCTTCCACTGAAGGTTGAATCATCACCTGAGAAAACTCTGAGATTACAAAAAGGGGAATAACTTAAAGTCTCCCTTCAAAATACAATAAAAAACACCGCCACTATGTGACATTCTCTTATCACATGGGAATACAGCTCTATGCTATACTAGGAAAGCACTAAAATATTGTAAAACATCTAGTAGGGCCTTTATTTCCTTCTTCCCACTGTGTGAAAAATATTTTACCACACTGACCCTTGAGCACTTTCATTGATATTTCATCAGCCTCCAAGTTGAATTCTCGGTAGGTATGGGTAAAAGTGATCGCTCCAAAAAGTGTTCTCGAGTCTCTTATCTTTTTCTTCCATCCATATTGATCCATATTATTTTGAGAACGATATGAATACATAAATATAACCGAGATATAACAATGAAATACACAAAAATACAGAAGAGAACACAAAAATACAGTTAAAACCAACTTCTATTACTGAATAAGATAGAAAAACATCGTAGAACACAAACTGGCAGAATGGGGTAGCCTATCTCTGAAAGAAAAGAGATGTTGTATATGCTTCATTCACAACAAGATTTACATCACACTCCATTGCATCCTTAAAGGGCATGCTTCAACTCAATTATATGTGAGAGAGTGAGAGGAGAACAATTGCCATGATGCATGTGGGATGAATTGGACTAAGTTTATAAAATTCCATAGGCATGTAAAACACTATGACTTCCCAGGCGATCACCCATCCCAGTACTACTCTAGCCTGAGGACGCTTAACTGCGGAGTTCTAATGAGATCTTATGAATTAACATTATGTTGTAGGCATGTACATAAGACCACTAGTAAATCATTACATGATGTTTGTAATTAACAAATGAAGATGACATTACATTCCATTCCCCATCAAAAGGGTGAATATCATGGTTTATCAAAACCATAGGCTCAAAATGGTGATTCAATGGAAAAGGTGGATGGCCACCGAGATCCATCTGGATCATATGGTGATTCAGTGGGAAAAGGTGGATGGCCACCGAGATCCATCTGGATCATTCCTCCCTCATTAGGAAGCAATGGTCCCCATTGCGTCAAGTTCCCATGGGAGATGGGGAGACTTCTGCTAAATCTGAATCTTGGTGTGTTGCTTACCTTGTTGAAGAATTTGTCATGTTTAGCTTGTTGAAGGTTGTCATGAACCTGTTTCTAGAAGGGTTAAATATGTTCAACCAATATAGTTGCATGATATTCCTAAGTGTGGGATGACTCTGTCGGTGAAGATGCAGCAAGAATAGTATGAAGGGTTATGTTATAACCTTGTTTGATTGGAAAGTGTGGAGGCACCCCCATAGGTGCAACATGAACATCTTGGGACTCTTCTACAATCTTATCGATCTACTTCTGCTGGATAGAAAGGTCTTGGGTTGAGGCTGCAATGGTTACAGTGTCCGTCTGTTCACCTTCTATTCAGATTGTGAAGAGGCTAAACTTTTCAGTATGAGAGATTACTTTGTGGCATTGTTTTGGTGGGACAAAAGTCAGAACTACCTATGGTATCCTATATAGCTGACCCCTTAGAGTAACAATCACGGTACGAGGTTGAGACTCATATATAGCATGATGAATCCACATATATGGCTGGCCTAATAGAACAACATAGACTTCGAGTGTAGCAACATCACACAATACCTCATCATTGAAGGGCTTGATGCTGTAGGACAGGCGACACTATTGGCTGACATAAAGATCTTGACCTTGGCGAAGCCACCTGATGTTGTATGATTGCAGGTGTGTTTTTTTTGGCAAATCCAATTGCCTGACAACATCTTCTTAGATGGTGTTCTTTTGGCTTCCGCTATCAAAAAAAAAGTGCAGTGGGGTCCCCTTTACCCACATTTGTGAATGGAAGAGTCGGTCCCACTCCTCGGGATCCTCTTCTGGTTGGATTGTTGCAGTTGTGATAGTAGAAATGGGTTCTGCATCAATGATCTATGTCCTTTTATTATTTTCTGAATCAGTGTCTAAGTCGGGGTTCGATTCTTTCTCTTTGAGCTCGACCACCAATCACTGTATTGAGCGACATTGATTAGTGTTGTGCCAAGGGTTTTTGTGGAACTCACACAACTTTCCAGTGTCTTTATTAGACTTCATGTTACCCTTCTTTGCCTGCATCTAGGAATAGATCTCTTGAGGTTGGCCTTCCTTGCTCTGTCCATGATTCTCCCACTTTCTTTGTTGCTTGAATTTTTGCTCAATTTTGACTACATATTGAAAAGCAGCTCCCAGTGAGGAGATGTCCAAGAAATCCATCTCTGTTTGAATGTACCTGTGTAGACCACTGCAGTACTTTAAAACCAGGTGTCACTCGGAGTCTTTGATACACAACTTTGAGCGCAAGGTATGAAATATTTTTGTGTACTCTGACACCATCTGGTGTCTTTTTTGACGTAGAGTTGTCCATCTCATGTATTGATCATCATAGTTTACAACAGGGTATAACTCCTCCTTTAGGGAATCTACAAAGCCCGCCCAAGTGGGTTCTCTCCCAAATAGTGTAGATTCATCAGCGGTGTACCTCTCCCAGTAACCTTCCCACCAAGATATGATATGGGGAAGGGATTTAAGGAGCATGAAGGTGATATTTTTACTCTCGAATTTATTTTGGACAGAGTAATAACTTTCTAGCAGATTCAACCATTTTTCTAGAGAATCTACATCTATCTGGCCTTCAAATAAGGGGATATCAAAATTTACTTGTACCTTGAAAGGCATTGCAGTTGTGAAATGGTTGCTTATCGAAGATGCCTCAAATGATACCATTGGTAGTCTTTGAAGGATCTGAGCGAAGTTGTCCATCATCTTGTTCCTTTGTCACATGAGGGCTTCCTCGAGCAACATTTTGAAAGGATCTCCTGCTTTGTCATATCTCTTTTCTCCCACCATGGGAGGTCACTTGGGCTAGCGAGAGTGGTTGTCCTCAAGCGAAACTAGCTCGAGACCCAAATATCTATACCTTGACCTCGTCGGGGACTTGCTATGAGAAATGACAAGGAGAAGACTGCTCTGATACCACTGATCCGAATTATTTTGAAGACAGAAATATAGCTGAGATATAACAATGAAATACACAAAAATATAGAAGAAAAAACATAAATACAATGAAACCCAACTTCTATTACCGAATAATATAGAAAAACATCGTAGAACACAAACTGGCAGAATGGGGTAGCCTATCTTTGAAAGAAAAGAGATGTTGGTTATGCCTCATTCACAACAAGATTTACATCACACTCCATTGCATCCTTAAAGGGCCTGCTTCACCTCAATTATATATGAGAGAGTGAGACGAGAACAATTCCCACGATGCATGTGGGATAAACTGGATTAAGTTTATAAAATGACATAGGCATGTAAAATACCAGGACTTCCCAGGCAGTCACCCATCCCAATACTACTCTATCCTGAGCACACTTAACTGCGGAGTTCTAATGAGATCCGATGCATTAACGTTATGTTTTAGGCATGTACATAACACCATTAGGAAATCATTACATGATGCTTGTAATTAACAAATGAAGATGACAATACATTCCATATACCATCAAAAGGGTGAATATCATGGTTTATCAAAACCACAAGCTCAAAATGGTGATTCAGTGGAAAAGGTGGATGGCCATCGAGATCCATCTATATCATATGGTGATTCAGTGGAAAAAGGTGGATGGCCACTGAGATCCATTTGGATCACATCTAAAGCGATGATATGGAGTCTCCCATTGTCATTGCAACAATCTATAATGATTTTTGAATCTCCAATAATCTGCAATTCTAAGAGATGTAATCTTGAAGCAAGTAACAGTGTTTCCCAAACACCAAGTAACTCAACCCTATTGATTGAGCTAGGTCTAGAATTGAAAGTCCATTTATACACTGTGGACTCACTAATCTTAATTATCCTGCCTACCCCACTTTGTAATCCATCTGAAGAAGCAGCTCCATCAAAACATCCCACCAGAAACCTCGCCAGAAGAGGACGTTGGACCCTACACTTTGTATACCCAATCCAAGAATCTGCATGATTTTAAAAAACCCCAAGATCTTATAAACCACTACAGTGATGGAAAGTGTCCTATTTTAAAAAATTGCCTTATTGCGTTCCATCCATATATGCAAACAAATGATAGCTGGAAGAGTAGTCAAAGAAGGTGTCTGAGAAAACCAGTTGTCATAGTAGTATTCTATAGAAATTCCATCTCAACTCGATTTCTTCTTTAAAACATCAGATATAAGTTGCCACACTTGTGTTGTGTAATAGCAATGGATGAATAAATGGTTAAATGTCTCAGGGCCTCTGGTACAACAAAGGATACAATAACTTGGTCCTTCCCACCCCTTAGTCACTAAATTGTCCCAGGTAAGTATCTTGTTTTCCAAAGTGAGCCAAGTGAAAAGTTTGAGTTTCAGGGCTACTTTCCATTTCCACATAGATTTCCTCTAGCACCCTATAGTATGTTGCCAATTGATCTCCGCTACAACTTTGTAGACATTTTTGATTGATAGAATCCCCGATTTATCACCACCTGCCCATTTTAGTTCATCCTCCATGTCATGTAGGTGAATACCAACACCTGATAAAGCACAACAAAAGTTGTCCCATTCCTTAGCTAGAACTCCCGAGAGTCCAATTTCAATATTATCTTTCCAGTATGGGTCTAAATAAGTTCGCCCGGATGCACTGCATGCCTGATATAAGAAGGTGATATATCTCTTCTTTAAATCACTTAGAATTTCTGGCGATAATAGGGAATGCCTTCCCAGGCCAAGAAGCATGTCTCTTCTTAACATGATCCCCTGACGAGAGCCCGGGCTCTAGCTTAGCCAGTGGACAATAAGAGGAAGGGATTTGAGAAGACTTTTCCAGGTATGTGATGTCGACGCCAGGGTGAAAGAAGTTGTTCTGAACCAAGTGGCCACAGAGACATAAGGAAAATACTTGTCCTTAATAACTTTGTGCCAAATGCATGTCTTCGTCAACACTCTCCACAGTGTGTTCACCTCCAATGCTTTGTTGAAGAGAAAAAGATTTCTCAGGCCCCAACCCCCAAATTTCTTAAGTTTAGCTATCGCCTCCCATCTGCAAAGATGAATTCATTTTCTATCACTGCAGCCATACCATAAAAAGGAGTAAAGTAGCCGACGAATATTAAAAAAAAACAAATCCGGGACTGCTACCAAAGTCATCCAGTAGATCGGTTGGCTTTCCAATACCGCTTTTATAAGGACAAATTGTCCTACAAGTGTAATTCATCTATTGCACTAGTGATCAATCCTCCTCTCGAACTTATTAATGATCCTCCTCCAATTTTCTATTTTGTAGCTCGAGGGTTTTACAACATATCCCAAATAACGAAAACCGGAATTTAGATAGATGAAATTAAACGGGAAATTTTCCTTGAAAAGATCCAAACTATCACCTTCTATGCCTGAATAATGGAAGGTTGAATTTGATGAAATTATCTCTAAACCCGAAGCTCTAACAAATCTCGACAAAAGGCTAACAAACTCTTGTCATTCTTGGATATTGGCTCTCGTGATAATCAACACATCATCTACAAATAAAAGGTGAAGAATTTTGACAATTATAGCAACCTTCACACCCATCAGTTTCCCTTCCTCCTTATCTTTTTTGAGAAATATATTGAGGCCTTCCATCACAAGGATAAATAATAGAAGAGAAAGTGGGCATCCTTACCTGATCCCTCTGCCTAGTTGGAAAAAAGTTGAAGGCTCGCCATTAATCAGAACTGCATTGGTAACACTTAAAACATAGCTCATAACCTAGTTGGTTACCAGCATACCGAAACTCGATTAAACCAAGATCATTCTCAAGAAATCCCAATTGATGAAATCATATGCCTTATTTAAGTCGAGTTTTAATATTAAGGCCTTTAAAAAAAAATTGATACTATGGATGCATTCCTGAGCCGTCCCTATGGTATCCATTATTTGTCTCCCCTACAAAAAGCCCAACTGTTCTCCAAACAAAGATCAAGATGGAATAGGTTTTATCCTATTTTCCTAAATATTTGCTATAATTTTATAACATAGATTACATAGAGATATAGGTTGGAAATCACCAAAATTCAATGGTTTATTTACTTTTAGAATTAAAAGCGGAAAGGTCGAGTTTAGAGCTTTGATAACCTCTCCCCTACTCCTTGATTCCTCAACCATCCCAAGTAAATCTTCCCCAACCAGCTCATAATAATGAAGTAAGAACTCAACAGTCCAGCCGTCAAGGCCTGGCCTTTTATCCTTCATAAAATCCTTTAGAATTTTCCACAAATCCTCCTTTGTGCAGGGTCTTTCCAGCTGGACCAAGTCTTCCACTGTAACAATACCGACAAACTAACTAGCTAAATGAATATGATCTTCTAAAAGTACTCTTGTATCCACCTGAGAATTCTGGTAGCTAATCTTTAGCCAAATTGCTCAACTACGTTGTCTCCACAATTCCTCTTCGAATTGAAGGTGATTGATTCTTTCTTGTTCAAGAGAATTTACTTGACTTGTTGCCTCCTAATTTTTTAAGTCAGTTAGTGTAGTCTGCTAGAGATTTTGCAATTCCTCTTCCAACTTCTCTAATCTCCTAGCTGACTAAGATCTACACTGAGATGCCCATGGTTTTATATGATTCTTTAAACACTTTAATTTCCAGACCAATCTCTGTTGTAGTCCAGGTTCTTGTAAAAACATAGGATCCTTCCATACATTGTGGAATATTTGTGAAAAGGCATCTTCTCTCAACCACATCGAATTTAGCTTGAAAGGATAATTGTTTATCTGACAATTACCATCAAGTTGTAAAATAACTGGAGTGTGATCAGAAATATATGGATATGCAACCCAAGAGTGATACCTACATAGATTTATCAATAAATATGACTCTACAAATGCCCTCTCCAATCTTTTCATAATACGATAAGATCCCACTCTGCCATTTCGCCAAGTTGGCACTAAAGCATCTGGTAGTATATCCACCTGACCACTGTCTTGGAACAGTTCTTTGAAAAATAGATCCAGTTGGTTCGACTGTACCGCTTCCCCCCAAATCTCACCTTCATGTAACGTGAAATTAAAGTCCCAAGCCACTACCATATTTTTAAGGGAGAGAATCTCCCTATCCCCTACCTTTTCCCATAAATCCTTTCTGTCTATGCAAGGTCCATAAACATTCAAAAAGGAGATACGCTTCTTCAACTCGAGATTGGTACATGTCAAGAGTAAGCCACCACAACAAATGTAATATTTAAGATCAAGCTTGGCAGGGTCCCAAGCAACTAACAGGCCCTCTGATTTTCCAACTGAACTTACTGTTGCGGTATACCAAGCTAGTCTTAAGGTAGACATGAAAGATTGGGCCCTCACTTCGTCAACCAGGGTCTCTTGTACAAGAATAATGTGAGAAAGTGTATTGTTTAGAAGTTTACGCACGGAGACAATTTTATGGGGTCCCCCCACTCCCCTAAGATTTAAGGAGAGCAGGATCATGACTTGGCATGTGCTAGGGATGTGATGCCTCTAAGCACCCAAAATTCAGGAATCGAAGAAGATCCAAAGTCTGGAAAAATCGGAAAAATATTCACTCACTTTCGAGCACTCCTAGTATTAATAGGTGATATTTCACACCCCAAACCTTTGGACCAAGAAAAACCTTTACGAGTGGAATCTCGAGACCCCACTCGATGTGCAGAAGCGTATTGATGCGTAGAATCACTAGAAATCTCTCTAGATATGTCAGTCCTCCCTTGGAAAATTGGAATAGGTAACGAGGAATGTATTTCTTTCAAATCTAGTACCAATGAGTCCATTATAGCTCCAACTGAGCATTCCCCTATATCTGACTCCCTAAAACTAGAGAACTGAGGGTTTACTAGCATTGTTTCACCAGGGATTTCCAATCCCACCGAGTCACCCGACTCAAAATCTAGAATAAGGCATAAATCCTCTGAGAAACCCGCCCCTCCCGAGACTCTATCTGCAGTTGGAAGTCCACTGCTGAAAAAGTCCCCAACAGAATACTGAATCTTAGGCAAACTTGGAGGCTCTTTTTGTAGAAAAGTTGGGCTAACTGTTTGTTTGGAAATAGGAGACAAAAACCTGCCTCAGACCCAAGGAGGAATGGGGGAAGTTAAGGGAGGGAAGATTCTGGAGCCAAGAAATTTAAATCTACAAGAACCTACTTACATCCCTCTCCATCCTAGGCAGCATCGTCCAAAGTGTCACATTCCTAGGATGACAAAGAAAAAAACAATGAAGGGCACAAATTTTTTAACTTACCCGTGAAGCTAACCCCAGGCTTGAAATTTTTTATAAGGTTGGCTTCTGTAATAGAAAAGCTCTTCTCTCCCTATGCTACCTCCAAAGGGTATTCCCAGGTAGGCCTATGAAGTACTAAGGATTCAGACAACTCTTCTTTTATTCCCCCTTGGCATTCCTTACGTAGGTGACCCGTTTGACGACACCGAGAGAAATGGAAAGGAACGCGTAGACAGTCTAGTCTCTGACACCTTATATGGCCCCTCCATTCAATCTCAATAGAATCTGATAAACCTGCGTGTAAATCGATCTCAACCAACACCTTACAAAGCCACTTATCAGGGGCTTTCAGTTCCTATTCATCCACCGTTATGAATCTGCCCAGATTATTTCAGAACGCCTCTAATGCTCTTTTATTCCATAACTGAAAAGTCAGTCCAGGGCGTAACACCGAGAGATGTCATAGGTGAAAATACTTGCACGACAGATCAAAGTTAACTCTCCACCTTTTTATCATCAAGCTACAGCCATCCACCAAGATTTTACCCAACAGTGGTATGGTCTCTTCCTTATTTATCCATCGAAACCCATACCAACCTTGTGACAAAAAATGAATCTTCGAACTGTAACCCAGAAGTGGTTCCCAATTTGTTGTGACCCAGTATTCTAGAGAAGTGTGACACAGATTGTGGTAGGACAATCTCCCCACCAGCATGCAAAGAGACAAGTTGTAAGCATCCTCCAGGACTATATCAAAACCCATCACAAACCTCTTCCTGGATTTATTTTCCTTCCATGACTTCAAACGTTTGGAAACCCCCCCTTGAGAAAATTCTATGAACCCCCCTAGCTTGGAAGAAGAAGACACCCTCAGGCCTAGCCTCTCCTCCTCCTTGGTTCTAAGAGCACAACGATGATGTGGAGAAATGCCAAATCTAATGGTCTTGGGAGCATAAACTACAGACTCTGGAAGTGAGGGAAGGTTAAGGGTGGGCTTTGGATAGTGAGTTGGTTGACAAGACACCTTGCCACCCAGTTCCCCAGTGTGCACATCTGCCGAGGTGAAAAGCCCGACACAGTTCTAGAGTACTTCATCATCTGCACTCAGAAGTGCAGTGACTTCAACCTCCCTCACTAGTGAGGTCTCTCCCCCTAACACTCTACCACCTAAGACCTTCTAACCACTAAAATAAATGTTAAATGCAGAGAAGGCTAAATAAAACGATTTCTTGTCTTTAGCTCAGTGGTCGGGACCTAGCCCTACCTGTGTACCTGACCAGTTTTCCATAACTCTCACCTACCAGTTCATAAGCTTATATTAACTACCATTAAAGGCCTAAACTGAGATGCAAAAGCTCTCCTCTCAAAGTATAACACCTAAGCAAAAGGTTCCTCTATCCCCTGTCTTCGCCCAGTAGCCTCTCGCCATTAGAGAACCAGAGGGTTACAGATGTTAAACATTTCATGATACAAAGATGTTACATTTCAAACTAACTCTCATAATGTATCACCTTTCAAATTATTTTATTTTTAAAAATAATATAGAAAACATCAATTTTTTTCAAAAATCTCTTAATTAAATATATAATATATTTATAATATATATATATATATATATATATATATATATATATATATTGAAATTTGGAGTGGGCCTAA
>JZKD02S2182778.1:340903-357839 GCA_000966675.3 Picea glauca
CAAGGTAATTCTCTGTGTATATATGTGATTACAATTATGTTATTTTCTATTTTTTAAGAATCTGTGTGTGTGTTGCATTACTATAAAAGGTTTAAAACTTACACCACCAATATACAATAGTGGCTTTTCCAATGTCATCTACAGGAAAGGATGAAGTACCAACACATGAATAATGATCAAATGTGAAGCCAAAAATGACAAGTAACGAAAACCTGTAGTAGAAATCTTGAGCATGGAAGCATGCATAAGATACACATGTCCATCAGTAAGCCTAAGGAAAAAGAGTTACACTCATCATTAACCCAATGATTCCTTGTTTGGAAGTTATTGGTTGGATAATTGACCACACATATGTGAATAACATAACACTTCTAAATCAAACCAAGGAAGATGTATAACATCATTCCAAGCTTCAAAACTCGAGCAATTTTATAAGTTTTTTGAACCTCAAGTTTATATGATAACTAGTTGGGTTGATGAATTTCATAAGCATAATTAATGCACAAGGATATTGGCAAGATAGTGGGTAGAGGGAAAGAGGCCTCAAGCAAATAATGATGGTGTTTATACAATAGAAAATTTAAGAGATACATATATATATGCCATGACAATGATGTGTAGATTGTTTGGAGAACCCGATTCTACACATTTTAAAGATGAATGGGTTCTACTAGTACACACTATAGTTTAAAAGGGTTATGCATTTAACTGGGAAAATGTGTTATTTCATACTATATATAAAGAAATGGAGAAAGGAAAAATATAGAATCTAAAATAATTCCAACATTTTATATGACTTCCTATTTACTAGACATCATTTGCATTAGTAACCTTTTCCCTAGTATCGGATGGTCCTCGACTATGCTATGAATGCCAGTTCATGTTTATTACCAAAGACTATGGGAGAACAAATATAAAAGTCAATATTCTCATATTTCTGAGAACTTTCTAGAGCAAGTGTTTACGTTGTTTTTTTGCAAACCTTTACCGAAATTGACATAGGAAAAGATGATGTTGCTTAGTAGTATTAGGTATTGGTATTTTCAAGAACATCACACCTATTTGAGAATTGATGGAGCTATTACACCACCTTACCTTTTGCCCAAACATGTCCCTAATAGGTTGGTGTTAAGTGAGATAGTGTATCGTAGTATATTATATGGTTTTAATGCATCATTGAATAAAGATAAACATAGATCATTCAAGAATAAGAAGAAAATAAAGGGAAGGATAAGTTTGAAAGACAAGAAAAAAAAAAATCCTAATGCTAAAGCTGAAAAAAGAAAGACAAAATCCAGAGAATGAAAGGTTGAAAGCTATTGAGAAAGAAAGACAAAAGAAATAAGAAAAATCTAAAAGGAAAAGATGAGTCGTAGAGGCAGTGTAACACCCATGTTTCCCCTAGTCTGTAAAAATAACTATACTAGCCAAGTATTGTGGCAAACTCGAAAATGTGAATGTGTGATGTGAATGGACCTTGTGAAAAAGGTCAATGAACGTAAATAATATTAGGAATGTATATATTGTAGGACTGCTGAGAGGGGGGGGTGTACTGAAAAAGAGACCACGATGGCTAAGTAAAGGTGGTGGAAGGCACCTAGAATGGTGGCGTTAACTTCCACCGAAACCAATACTATATTTGGAATTCACTAGCTCGGAGAACCAAGAGCGGCTCCCTGGCCCAGAATTAAATGACTCACCAGGATTGGTAGGTAAATGGCTCCTCACGAGTAATGAGGGATGGGGGTGAACCGCCCATCCATAGAGCCCTCAAACCTGACCACCGCGAGGAAAATAGTGCCACATGCAACCTCGCCGAAAGGAGAAAGAGGCAGGAGGAGTGTGAGATCGGGGAAGACGCGAGGGAAAGAGGAAGAGTGAGTGATAGCAGAGAAGAGGAGACTAACCTTCATTCTCGGTCACTGGAAAATAGAGACGTAGTCTCGCAACATCGTGGTCTCAGCTCAGGGGTGGCTAGTGGTAAATCCATTGGGAGTTGTTGAGCCTACGGTTGGGTGGAAACGAGCACCCCTCTCAGCAGTTGCATCACCTGGTGTTTCTCTGATAAGTGTTATACCTTGTATCTTGAAATTTATATGCTGACCTGTATGTTCATAGTCTATGAAATTATGAATGGTTTCAGTGTAAGACTGTCTGCAGGGTGTTTTGATCAGAAATGATGGCCACATGTTTTATTGGAAAGACCATGTATGGTATGATGAACTAATACAGACTTTTTGGTCTACTCTCGAGAGATTTGTTCTGGTGTTTGTCCTACATGATGCCTTGGATAGATTTCCTCATGAAGGCACCCTTTCGAGACCACTTCCTTACCTTTCGGGAAGCTCCCCTGTGCGAACAGCACTAGGCACGAGCCCCACCTCCTATGAGTGACCACAGCGCTATCACCAAGGCCCAATTCCAAAGGCACTTGTCGCAACTCGCAATCTCACGAGTTCGCAAGTCAAAACTCTCAACTCCTCCTTTCCAATTCTGTGATACCCAAGATCAATAAATGTGTATAGCTCCCTCTCTGTCAGTGCCTTCCTTGCATGACCACTGGCTAGGCTTAACACTAGCACCTCTCAGTAATCACACACTCACGAGTTTCAACGTCCAACCTCGGCACCTTCCCTTCACGAACCCTCAAGAAGCGACATTAACTTTCCCTCTCGCAAGCTCGCTACTCCTGATGCATGCGTGCTCGCAAGCACGTCCTCTCACATGATCCTCCCTTTACCATGGCCCAAATAACTCTAATGTCCTTCTATTTCCCTATCAGGAAGTCTGCACCCACAGAACTCTTCGCGCGATCCCCTCTCTTCACTTATCAAGGAATCAGACTTCGCGGTATCACAAGGTCAATGGTTGAGCGCTGGTGTTTCGAATCCCCGAACCTCGATGCAAGTCAACGCCGACCCTTCCTTTGCCTGTCAGAAATTCTCCTATCGGGATTTCGCCACGCGCGATATCAAGCAATTCACTTTACCGACTCTTGACTCACGATATGTTGAAACTCCGATGAGCTCGCTGCTTTGACTTTTCAATGATCCCTTATCACGTCGGGACTTCGGACTTCATGGGATCGCGAATCCTAATGTCAATATTTCGGGACTTCTCTCCACGAAACTCTGATATCTCGTGCCACCTATCCTCCACTAATTCCGTTGTGGCCCACGCTATCCTTTACCTATCGGGATATTGAGTTTCGCGATTCCAAATTGCAAGAGTATCCTGTCCTCAGGACCTCTAATACGCTGAACCCCGACTTCGTCAGATCTTCCAACATGCATCCCAAATGATGGACGGCTCTGAGCTTGTCGGGATTTCCACAATGGATTTGCCCGATCTCTGGTCCACGGGATTCCCGGTTTCACGAACCCCGACGCCTCAATATCCCGATGCTTCTCGAGGTTTCCACTCTGCTCATGAGGAATTAAACCTTGCGCAACTCCTGTCAAATGGACGGTTGACGGGTAACTGTCTAATGATCCAATGGCTAACAATCCCTAGAGCTTGAACTCTGGATGTAGCTGTAACCTCCCCACTTCTTTACCAGGTCAGACAGCTAGCGGGATTTCTCAAATCCTCTCCACAAGATCCTGACCGTCTGCCTTTTCCTCCTCAATACTTTCACGAATTGAACCAAGGACTCCTTCCCGGACTTAATCACTTGTGACACAAAACTCTGATTCCTTGAGCCACTCGATATGCTCCAACTCCTTATGCTACCTTCAATAGCTTCAAAGGATTTATCCCTCCTGAGCTTTCTCACGACTCTAAGTCTTAGAGAAGATTCTTGCGCGCACTCCTTGCGACAACTCTCAGGCACTTCTAAGTGCTGAATACCTTCGAATCTGCGCCTCCTGCAGCAGCAGTCTCTCACACCTTACTCAAGTTCACAACCCTGAACTTAGCTTGGCCCGCGCACTCCTTGCACGGCACCTGTGCTCGACTGCACTATTGAGGAAATGAGAACAAAAGTAAAACTATCTGAGCTTCAGAGACGCAACCCTGAATTCTTTTCGACGCACTCCTTGCGGACACTTCAACTGCACTCCTTACAGGAACTTTTCCTCAGATAGAGAAACAATTAGAACTCATTCCATCTTCCCTTCAGACTTCACTTAGAACATGAAATCATATACACAGCATATCAAAGCAAATGTATAATAGAAAACAAACATTCATGAGCATAACATCAATACACAAAGAACAACACAAACCATGAATTTGAATCAAAGCTTTCTATTAATCCAAACGTATGTACATGGATGTTCCTACACAGTTCTTTGCTTGCTCTTTTTTCCTTCCTTCTTCAGAATTCTTCCAATATAATGATACAATACACAATGAGGGTGTCTATATCTCATTTCCCTCCTGCGCTCTCAAACAGTCTAATCTAGAATTAAATTCTATCTACCCACATTAACTATCTTAAATGCCTCCTACCTACTAAGGACGAGAGCGTATGGCTCAAGGTCCTGATTACATCACACAAGTGCATCTCTTCTTAAATGACTTCATTTAAGATGGCGCAACAATCTAAGAGAATTTCAAAATTTGTGTTAGCGTGTGTCCAACTGTCTTTTGCCTTCCGCGCTGGCTCGCTTGATGTCAGCGATGCTCCTGCATCATACTCCCTCGCTTGAAAAAATTCATGGGCTCCTGTCCATGAGCTCCTTCATGGTCTATCCATTCTTTTGTACCTCCGCTTCGCTTTCCTAGCTTGCATCTTCAATTGGATGGTTCGTCCACTTGACCAGATACTCAAAGTATTCTTTCCTCCTGGTCTTCTTGCCAATTCTTTTGTCCAGTATGCACTCCATCTGTGGCTTCTCTACCACTGGCATATGCTTTTTCCACTGAACCTTTGACTGTTCATCACTTGTTCCTACTTCCTCAGCTTTGTATCGGTATAAATCTGAGACATTGAGTATCGGAGAAATTCCAATCCCATCGGGTAATTCAATCTCGTAAGCGTTTGCCCCACATTTCTTCAAGACCCTACATGGCCCGATTTTCTTCATCTTCAGCTTATTATATGTTCCTCTCAGGAACATTTCTTTTCTCAAGTGTGCCAGAACCAAGTCATCAACTTCAAACTGAAGTTGTCTCTTATGCTGATCTTCTCTACGTTTATATTCTTGGCTTGATTTCAGCAGTCACTCCTTCACCTGGCTGTGAAGTTCTTTCATCGCTTCTGCGAATTCCTCTGCACTGGTGCTCCTAGTAGCAATCTGTTCTGAATCCCTCAGTTCAGAAATTCCTCTCGAATGCATCCCATAGACAACCTGAAATGGACTTTGTTCTGTGCTTCTGTTAATAGAGTCATTATAAGCAAACTCTGTCTGGGGTAATATATTGTCCCACTGGCTGTGGTGTTCTGTCACCAAGCTTCTCATCAAGTCTTCCAAACTCCTGTTCACCATTTATGTCTGTCCATCCGTCTGAGGATGATAAGTTGAACTAAATAACAAGGTAGTTCCCAGCTTCTTCCATAAGGTCCTCTAGAAATGTCCTATGAACTTTGTATCCCTATCTGAAACTATGCTTCTGGGTAAGCCGTGAAGTCGAATGACTTCTTTGAAAAATAGGTTCACAATGTGAGTTGCGTCACTGGTTTTCTGACATGGAATGAAGTGTGCCATTTTTGAAAACCTATCCACTACCACAAAGATTGAATCAACACCTCTTTGTTTTCTTGGCAACCCGAACACAAAATCCATGCTAATTGCATCCCACGTCCTCTCTGGTATGGGAAATGGTTGATAGAATCCCGCATTCTGCTTTCTTCCCTTCGAATGCTGGAAAATTCTACATCTTTCCACGAATCTCTTGACCTCTGATCGTATCCCCGGCCAAAAATATGACTCGTTCAATTTTGCGAACATCTTATCGTGACCAAAGTGCCCTGCCAATCCTCCACTGTGTTTCTCCTTTAGCAGATTCTCCCTCATGGAGCATTTCAGAATACACAGTTGATTGCCTCTAAACAGTAATCCTTCTTGGATCATGTATTCTACCCATGGGCTTCTGTCTCTGAGAACTGGATTCTCAGCTGCTTCATATGCCTCCTTAAAATCTAGATCATCTCTATACATGTCCCTGAGATCATCAAAACCCAACGTTTTGAATTTGAACTCCTGCAACAGTAAACACTTCCTGCTCAAAGAATCATCAACTTTGTTAGCAGTACCAGAAATATGTTTAATCACAAATGTGAAATTTTGCATATACTCAACCCATTTTACATGTTTCTAATTCAACTTCTCCTGTTGAGTCACAAACTGCAGTGCATGATTGTCACTGTATAAAAAAAACTCCTTCGGGATCAAGTAATGCCTCCACTTCTTCAGCGCCTGTATGATAGCATAAAATTCCTTATCATAAGTGGAATATTTCATCTTTGCTTTGTTCAACTTCTCGCTGAAGTACGCTATCGACCTGTCTTCCTGACTTAAGACTGCTCCGATTGCAAATCCACTTGCATCGCATTTCACTTGAAATGTTTTTCGGAAATCCAGCAACACCAAAACTGGTTGTTCCGTGATCTTCCTCTTCAACAGATTAAAACTCTTTTCAGCCTCTTCAGTCCAGTGAAAAGACTTGTGTCTTTTCTTCACTATGTCCATCATCGCTGTGCTAATTCCACTAAAAATCCTGATGAATTTCCGATAGAAACTAGCTAACCCATGAAAACTTCTCACCTCTAATACATTCCTCGGTGATGGCCAATTCTTGATCACTTCCACATTATCTGGATCCATCCTCAACTCATTTGCTGAAATGAAAAACCCCAAGTAAATGAGTTATGTCTTCATGAATGAGGACTTCTTCATATTTATCAACAACTTCTCCTACTGTAACTTCCGCATCACTGTAGCCAAATGCTTCAGATGCTCTATTGTTGTTTTACTGAAAACCAGTATGTCATCCAAATATACAATGACAAATTTCCCGATGAACTCCTTCAGGACTTCGTTCATCAACCTCATGAAGGTACTTGGTGCATTTTTTAAGACAAACGGCATAACAAGCCATTCATACAACCCCTCGTTGGTTTTGAATGTTGTCTTCCACTCATCACCCTCTCTCATGCGGATTTGATGATAACCGCTTTTCAAATCAATCTTTGAAAAATACTTTGCTCCACTCAAGCAATCCATCAGATCATCCATCCTCAGCAATGGAAATATGTACCTGATGGTTATCTTGTTTATCGCCCTCGAGTTAGTACACATCCTCCAGCCTCCGTCTTTCTTCAGACTGAGTATTGTCGGAACAACACATGGACTCAATATTTCCTTGACTAAACCTTTGTCCAACAAATCTTGGACTTGCCTTTTAACCTCTTCATTCTCATGCGGCATCAATCTATATGCAGCTTTGTTCGGCAAACTGGCTCCTGGTATGAGATCAATGTGATGACTCACACTCCTGATTGGTGGCAACGAACGAGGTAATTCGTCCACTATTATGTCAGTGAACTCTTCCAGCAATTCCTGAATTTCATCTGGTAAATCATCCACTCTTGTGCTAGTCAGAACAATCTTTGGTTTCCTGACCACAAAGAATTGTGGATCCTCCTTCTTCTTGACCTCGGTAAGGAGTTCCTTCCCACTCATGAGAAGTATTGTGTTGCTTACTTCCGGCTTCACCTCCTTATCCTTGATTGGAAGCAACATGTGTGTCCTCCCATTCTTCTCTAGGGTGTATGTGTTCATTCTCCCATCATGAATCACATTTCTATCATATTGCCATGGTCTACCCAACAATAGATGACAAACATCCATAGGAATTACATCACACAAAATCTTATCATTATATCCTCCTATTTTAAATTCAACTAAGCATTGTTTTGTGACAGTTACCTAGTGTCCTTTCTGTAGCCACGAAACTCTGTATGGGCTTGGATGATCAGTCGTCTCCAGCTCCAGCTTCTCTACCATCTCCATAGAAACGAGATTATCCATGCTACCACTGTCCACTATGACCTTGTATACCCTGTCCTTGGTCTTGCAAGCAGTCCTGAAAAGTCTGGTCCTTTGGACTGAACTCTCCACCTCTTTCTCTGGTGTCAAAAGGACTTTTCACATCATGAGTGATCTACCACCTTCTGCGTCTTCTGCCTCAACATCTCACCTCTGTGCCTTGGCGATGTGAGTTTCTCCAGTTTCTTTCTTTTTCTCTGGACACTCGAATGACTTGTGCCCATTTTTTCCGCATGTGAAGCATGTAATTACTCCACCTCTTCCTCTTCCTCTACCTATGGTATGAGGAAAAGTGTTGTTATCATCATAATCTCCTCTCTGCTCAGTATGATGTCCTCTCTGTTCAACATATTTCCCTCTCTGTGAGGTTCCACCTCTCTCAGTTCTAGTCTGAGGTTTCTTCCAGTCCATTTTGGGCCTCTGATATTTGTCCCAGGCAACTGATTTGCCTCTGGGCTGAATTCTACCTCGGCCTCTTTGACTTTTCTTTCGGCTCAGCTTCTCTTCTTCTTTCAAAGCCATATGATAAGCATCTTCCACCGTTCGGATGGTTAACAGACTCATCTCATCCTGAATTTCATATCTCATGCCATTCATATACCTAACTACTTCTTCATCATTGCTTTCACGATGACCTGCCCTAATATTCAACCTGTAAAATTCTTCAGTATATTCCTTTACTAACATCAACTTCTGTCTCAGGTTCTGCATTCTCCTGAATAGAGAAATTTGGTAATGCCTGGGAATGAATTTTGCCTTCATCTTTGCATTCATCCTGTCCCAACTCTTAATTTTCTGCTTGCCTTGGCAATGCCTATCCACTTGTAGTTCATCCCACCACAAGGCTGCATGTCCTTTTAATCTTGTGATGGCATGCTTGACCTTCTTGTCCTCTTCGACGTCTTCATAGTCAAAGTAGGTGTCTAGAGCTCTAATCCAGTCTAGAAGCTCTTCTACATCCAGATTTCCCTCATAAATTGGAATGTCCATCTTCGCCATTGCACCCATTCTTGCAATAGCTTTAAGCAAGTGCTCATTTGTTGCATCTTCTGATGTGACTTCTTCTTCTCCATGTCCAGCATCATCTTCACTTTCGAACTCACTGATATCTCCTACATCAGTTGTGCGCCTTTGTCTTATCTCCATGTCCACAAGTTTGGCGTGTATGTTATGCAGATCTTTCTCTACTTCTGGATTATGCACTTGTCTACCCCTTCCTCTGGACGTTTCCCTTTCCTCCTCTAGATCGGGTGATTGTCTATCTCTTCTCCTTGACGGCATGGTGAATCTTCCTTCTCCCTACTACAGAAAGCAAAGAATCTTTTCTATGCTCTGATACCACTTGATGCAGGCGCACTAGCAAGCACATCCGCTCACAGGATCCTCCCTTTACCATGGCCCGAAGAACTCTAATGTTCTTCTATTTCCCTATCAGGAAGTCTGCACCCACAGAACTCTTCGCGTGATCCCCTCTCTTCACTTATCGAGGAATCGGACTTCGCGGTATTGCGAGGTCAATGGTTGAGCGCTGGTGTTTCAAATCCCCAAACCCCGATGCAATTCAACACTGACCCTTCCTTTGCCTGTCGGGACTTCTCCTATCGTAATTTTTCCACTCGTGATATCAAGCAATTCACTTTACCGACTCCCGACTCACGATATGCCAAAACTCCGATGAGCTCGCTGCTTTGACTTTTCAACGATCCCTTATCACATCGAGACTTCGGACTTCACGGGATCACGAATCCTAATGTCAATATTTCAGGACTTCTCTCCACGAAACTTTGATAGCTCGTGCCACCTATCCTCCACTAACTCTATTGTGGCCCACGCTATCCTTTACCTGTTGAGATATTGCATTTCACGATTCCAAATTGCAAGAGTATCCTGTCCTCAGGACCTCCGATACGCTGAACCCCGACTTGATCAGATCTTCTGACACGCGTCCCAAATGATGGACGGCTCCGAGCTTGTCGAGATTTCCACAATGGATTTTCCCAATCTCTGGTCCACAGGATTTCCGGTTTCTCGAACCCCGACGCCTCAA
This sequence comes from Picea glauca, assembly GCA_000966675.3. NCBI lineage: Eukaryota > Viridiplantae > Streptophyta > Pinopsida > Pinales > Pinaceae > Picea > Picea glauca. Next base: position 350,945 of record JZKD02S2182778.1, read on the forward strand.
TATCCTGATGCTTCTCGGGGTTTCCACTCTACTCACGAGGATTTAAACCTTGTGCAACTCCTGTCAAATAGACGGTTGATGGGTAACTGTCTAATGATCCAATGGATCACAATCCCTAGAGCTTGAAATCCGTATGTAGCCGTAACCTCCCCACTTCTTTACCGGGTCGGATGGCTAGTGGGATTTCGCAAATCTTCTCCACAAAATCCTGACCATCTACCATTTCCTCCTCAATACTTTCATGAATTGAACCAAGGAATCCTTCCCGAACTTAATCACCTGTGACACAAAACTCCGACGCCTTGAGCCACTCGATATGCTCCAACTCCTTATGCTACCTTCAATAGCTTCAAAGGATTTATCCCTCCTGAGATTTCTCACAACTCTGAGTCTTAGAGAAGATTCTTGCACGCACTCCTTGCGGCAACTCTCAGGCACTTTTAAGTGTTGAATACCTTCGACTCTGCGCCTCCTGCAGCAGCAGTATCTCACACCTTACTCAGGTTCACAACCCTGAACTTAGCTTGGCCTGTGCACTCCTTGCACGACACCTGTGCTCGACTGCACTATTGAGGAAATGAGAATAAAAGTAAAACTATCTAAGCTTTAGAGACGCAACCCTGAATTCTTGTCGACGCACTCCTTGCAGACACTTCAACTGCACTCCTTGCAGGAACTTTTCCTCGGATAGAGAAACAATTAGAACTCATTCCATCTTCCCTTCAGACTTCACTTAGAACATGAAATCATATACACAGCATATCAAAGCAAATGTATAACAGGAAGCAAAAATTCATGAGCATAACATCAATACACAGAGAACAACACAAACCATGAATTTGAATCAAAGCTTTCTATTAATCCAAATGTCTTTACATGGATGTTCCTACACAGTTCTCTGCTTGCTCTTTTTTCCTTCCTTCTTCAGAATTCTTCCAATCTAATGATACAATACACAATGAGGGTGTCTATATCCTGTTTCCCTCCTGCGCTCTCAAACAGTCTAATCTAGAATTAAATTCTATCTACCTACATTAACTATCTTAAATGCCTCCTACCTACTAAGGACGAGAGCGTATGGCTCAAGGTCTCGATTACATCACACAAGTGCATCTCTTCTTAAATGACTTCATTTAATATGGCGCAACATTCTAAGGGAATTTCAAAATTTGTGTTGGCGTGTGTCCAGCTGTCTTTTTCCTTCCGTGCTGGCTCGCTTGATGTCGGCGATGCTCCTGCATCAACTCGTGACTTTGTAAGTCAAAGGGTTGAGCTCTCATACCCTTACTCTATGAATCCCCGAGACATGAGAAGTCAATGGAGTGATGGCTCCTTTCTCCAGGCGACGCGTATCCACCTGTCAACCACACGGGCCCCACTTTGTGGTTCTGCCACGTGTCGACACTCGTGCCTCGGCTCTCAACACTTTGCGACTTCTGTAGTCGAGAAGAGGTTCTCTCAAACTCCGAACCTCCAAGTGCACGATATGCACGATGAGGCTCTGATCCAACGGTACTCCGTGACCTGGATCCTACAGCTGTCTCCACTCCTTGCAACTTCACCACTCACGACTTGGTGCATCCAATCCTTGGGATCTCACCTTGCGGACCTCCAAGTTCATGAAGCCTACACTCAGACTTCTTCGGCACTACACCAACCCCGCGATTGCTACCACCTGTCCTCCGTAAAGGGACGGTCCTGATCTCTTCGCAACTTCTCCACTAGAAAAGTTGAAGGTCTTCCTTCTCTGACCTCCAAGGTCTGAATCCCCGATATGGGTGATCTCCTGACACGTGTCCTCTTTTCAACAAATGACTCAGATTTCTTTGGGACTTCGTTACTCGCGAAGTCAAGGTGTTCACCTCTGTGAGTCTCAGTGCACAAATCTCTGAAACAGATGATTCTGCGACACGCGTCCTCCCGCAGATGGACGGTTCAAATCTAATTCGCCCTTTCACGATTTTTGATGTCAAGGGGCTGAACTCTCGTCCTCCAGACTCTGAACTCCCGAACGCTGAATTCCTGATATGATTCTCCTTCGAGACTTTCACTCTTCTTACGAGGGCTTAAACCTTGAGCTCCTGGACACGAAACCATAGTCCAGATCTTCCCGGCTGATCCGACGGTAGTTGTTTCTCCTTTTGAGCTTTGGCACTTTTCTCCCAACACTTGGGAGAATTCCAAATGTTCAAAGGCCTCGACCTTTGCCTTCTTTTCTCTGTGAATTCTATAACATTAAATCTCATCTGGGCGTATATCAACACTGCTTCTCCTGAGCTTCAGGGAACCCTGAACCCTTCAAAGAGTTCCGCGACTTCTGCACTCCTTGCAGAGTATTCGCATACGCATAGACATTCATTCAACACAAAAAATATGCAGGAAAAACTATTGTCCTTGTATTAAATGGAAAATGTCTGTTTTGCAAGATGTTCCTAAGCACAGCCTATAACAAGGTCTTGGCTCCTTCTCTTGCATACTCTCTCTTGTGAAAATTTGAATTTCTGTAGTGGAGGTGTTACAAATTGGTATCAGAGCATGAATACAACACTTGGCGTGCTTGGGCTCATGAACGAATTGCGCGGAAGCTCTGTTCGAAACACTCCTAAAAAGAGTGACCCCCTGTCTTAACCTTCCTGATCAAAAGATGAAGTTAAGAATGAAAAACCCCTATTGTGTGAGTACATGTGAAAATATGAATTATGTACTGGTTATATATAAATATAAATTTTGACTAATAACCAACGTTTTCCCTTTTTCACGCAAGCGGAAGATCAACCACGGAAAATTATCAACGGATAGTATGGTGACTCACCATGAAGTGGGAGAGGGCTCCCATAATAGAGATGAAGAGTCTGATGAAAGGAGTACAGTAGGGACCCCTCCAGATCTATCCGAGACTGTGAGGAGTCTCATGGTCGAATTAGAAAGCTGCAAGGATGACAATGAAAGGATGATGAAAGAACAAGAAAAGCAAACAAAAATTAACGTGGTTTTACTGCAGATCTTATCCGATCTACAAAGACAAATACAGCATGAACCGGAAACTTAGAAACATGGTCATATCAGTGGCCACACTGAGAGGAGCACCTCGAAAAAGGTCCACCCCAGAGGTAAAGGGCAAGCGGTGGATGATTCCTCTGAGAAGGAAGCTGGCGATTTGGAGGGCTCTTCTAGCAGTAGAACCAATTCCTATTCCCGAAAGAAACAGAAGAAGCAAAATCCTTCCAAAGGTCATAAATTCAAATAATTCAGAAAAGCCAAACCACCCTGCTTTGACGGAGAAATAAAGAAGGGAGAGGAAGTAGAGGCCTGGCTGCTTGAGCTAAAGAAGTATTTCAGAGTCCATGACTTTTCAGAAAATATGAAGGCTTGAGTGGCCACCTTCAACTTGAACGGAAAGGCTTCCATTTGGTGGGAATACCTTAAGAATGTGAAAGGGGTTTGCGAAGATGACCTGTCTTGGGAACGGTTTGGGAAATACTTTCGGAAGAAGTATCTGTCGGAAAAATATTTCTACAAAAAGTCTAAAAATTTTTATGGACTCAAACTCATACAACTCGCTGTAGAAGAGTATATCAACAAATTCCTTGATTTGTTGAGGTATGTACCCTATATCAAGGCAGGAAAGGAAAAGGTGCAATGCTTCATCAGTGGACTACCTAAGGACTATCGGAATAGAATTGAATTTGATGAGCCAAAGACTCTAGAAGGCACTATTTGAAAAGCAACCTATTGTCATGAACAACTTGGGCATCGAGCAGAACCTCGCAAAGGATGGAAACAGAAGAATAGTTCAAGATTTCAGAAAAAGGGATTAAATCCCCAAGATTTAAGAACTATAAGAAGAACCCAAGAATGAGCTTCCTAGCCCAGAGTATGCACACGCAGAATTTTCCCTCTTTGAGCGGAAATAAAACATCTAGACCCATATCAGTGAAGACTGATAACCCAAAGAGAGAACCTTTGAAATGATGGGGTTGTGGGGAAGAACATCTATTGAGAGACTATCCACATCGACAATAGAATAGTCGGAGGATTTATAACATCCAAGAAGCTACTACCGTCAATGATGTGGCCAGGAGTGTGCTACAAATTTATGCAGCTTTGGATAATAACCAAGCTAACCACCAAGCTTCAGTAGTTGAAATAGAAGGTATGATTTCCAACCATCTCGTGTCTGTTTTGATTGACCTTGGTTCAAATTTGAGTTATATAGCTTTTAAAGCTGTTGATAAGTGTAAACTACAGCCACAAAAACATACCAAGCCATGGTTGGTACAGTTAGCCACTGGCACCAAAAGAAGGGTAGCAGAGGTTATATCAGCTTGCCAATTGATGTTGGGTAGATTCCCCACCCAAGCAACCCTTAACTTATTACCCCTGGGATCGTATGATCTGTTGATTGGTATGGAATGGCTAGCCGCCCATAAAGCTAGATTGGAATGTTACCATAAAACCTTAGAATGTGTAAGTAAAGAAGGGAAAAAGATAACCCTTCAAGGGATCCGAAAACCTGTCTCAGTAAGACAAATATCAGCTCTGCAAATGAGAAAGTATTGCCGAAAGGGATGCTCCCTATACGCAATACAGGTGTTGAAAACAATTGAAGGTGAAAAACCAAGCCCTGATGATCACCCTATCCTGAGAGAATATAGAGATGTATTTCCGGAAGAGGTATTGGGTCTACCTCCGAGAAGGGACATAGACTTCTCGATAGAACTTGCATCGGGAGCGGTGCTAGTGTCTAGGACACCCTACTGGATTAGCACACCCGAGTTAGTTGAACTCAAATTGCAATTAAAAGAAATGATGGATAAAGGTTATATTTGACCCAGCGTGTCTCCATGGGGAGCACCAGTCCTGTTTGTGAAAAAGAAGGACGGTACCCTTAGACTGTGTATAGATTATAGACAACTCAATAAGGTAACCATAAAGAACAAGTACCCCTTGCCCAGGATCGATGACCTGTTCAATCAATTGGGGGGTGTGTCTATTTTCTCAAAGATTGACTTGAGGTCGGGATACCATCAAGTCCAAATCAAGGGTGAAGATATCCATAAAACTGCCTTCCGAACATGGTATGGTCACTATGAGTTTGTGGTAGTGCCATTTGGGTTGACCAATGCCCCTACCACTTTTATGTGCTTGATGAAAAATGTACTCAGCAAATTCTTAGAAAAATTTGTGCTTGTTTTTATTGACGATATATTAATTTAATCCAAGAACCAAAAAGAGCATGAAGAGCATCTTAGACTTGTGCTGCAAGTGCTAAGAGAACAATACCTCTATGCCAAATTCAGCAAATGTGAATTCTTCCAGAAGAAAATACATTACTTAGGCCATGTTCTCTCCGAAGAAGGAGTAGCGGTGGGCCCTGACAAAATCAGGTCTATCATGGAATGGCCTACCCCAAAGGATGTTTCGGACATCAGATCCTTTATGGGATTAGCAAGATACTATAGGAGATTTATAAAAGGATTCTCCAAGATTGGTTATCTAATCACTGCCCTCCAGAAGAAGGGGACAAAATTCCTGTGGACACAGAAATGTGAAGAAAGATTTCAAACCCTGAAACATCTACTGCCCCATGCACTCGTGCTAAAGATTGTCGATCCAGAAGCTGACTTCCTCGTGTGCACAGATGCCTGTAAGGAAGGGCTCGGAGGAGTCCTTATGCAGGAAGGAAGTGTGATCTGCTATGAATCCTAAAAATTGAACAAGCATGAAGTCAACTATGTGACCCATGATCTAGAACTAGCTGCCATAGTGCATGCCTTCAAAATGTGGAGGCATTACCTTCTGGAAAGAAAGTTTGTACTTATGACAGATAACTACGGATTGCGATACCTATTTGATCAACCAAAGCTCAATGCTAGACAAGCTAGGTGGATGGACCTCCTTAGCGAGTTTGATTTCGAAATCAAACACATTAAAGGAAAGGAAAATAGAGTGGTCGATGCCCTTAGCAGAAGTATGAAAACAATTCACCTAGAAGCGATGAGCACCTGCGAGACAGATGTCAAGGAAAGAATTAAAAATGCACAAGAAACAGATCCCTTCATCCAGACCCTGACCATGTACCTACAGCAAGAAACCGCTGGAGTAAAATATGAAGGCTACCAAATGACCAAAGGAGGTCTTCTCACTTATAGAAGCAAATTTTTTATTCCAAATTGTGACGACTTGAAGAGGTTCATACTAGATGAACTACATAAAAGACCCTATTCTGGTCATCTAGGATACAAGAAGATGATCACGGCCACTAGGAGACAATTCTATTGGCCTGGAATGAAGAAAGACACAGTTGAGTACTTGGCCAAATGCCTAGAGTGCCAATAGGTTAAAGCAGAACACCGACACCCAGCAGGATTATTACAACCTCTACCAATCCCAGAATGGAAATGGGAAACCATCTCCATGGATTTCATCACTGGATTACCAACATTGACCAAACAGAACGATGCCATTATGGTAGTGGTGGATAAATTGAGCAATTATTCCCATTTCATCCCTGTCAAATCCACTTGCAAAGCAATATACATCGCCCAAGTATTCATGAAGGAGATATTCAGACTGCATGGCATGCCGAAAGAGATCGTCTCCAACAGAGACATGAAATTTACTTCTAACTTTTGGAAATCACTGATGGTTGGCTTAGAAACCAAATTGTTGTTTAGCACCGCCTATCACCCTCAAACCAATGGACAAACAGAAGAGTGAACCAAGTACTTGAAGACATGCTAAGAATGCATGTAATGCTTCAACCCAAGAAGTGGGAAGACTGTTGATTAAGGTTGGTTGTCATTGATGTCAACCCTTGAAGAAAGACCCATAGCACAAAGTTTTGGGTAATGGACCCAATAGTGTTTGATGTAAATATGACTCATTATTGTTT
>JZKD02S2182778.1:365729-380807 GCA_000966675.3 Picea glauca
AGGCACGAGCCCCACCTCCTTCGAATGACCACAGCGCTATCACCAAGGCCCAATTCCAAATGCCCTTGTCGCAACTCGCAATCTTGTGAGTTCACGAGTCGAAACTCTCGACTCCTCCTTTCCAATTCCGTGATACCCGAGATCACGGAATGGGTATAGCTCCCTCTCTGTCAGCGCCTTCCTTGCGTGACCACTAGCTAGGATTAACACTAGTACCTCTTGCTAATCACACCCTCGCGAGTTTCAACATCCAACCTCGACACCTTCCCTTCACGAACCCTCGAGAAGCGACATTAACTTTCCCTCTCGCGAGCTTGATACTCGCGACTTTGTAAGTTGAAGGGTTGAGCTCTCATACCCTTACTCCGTGAATCCTCGAGACGCGAGAAGTCAACGGAGTGATGGCTCCTTTCTCCAGGCAACACGTATCCACTTGCCAACCACGCGAGCCCCACTTTGTGATTCTGCCACGTGTCCACACTCATGCCTCGGCTCTCAACACTTTGCGACTTCTGTAGTCGAGAAGAGGTTCTCTCAACCTCCAAACCTCCGAGCACGCGATATGCACAATGAGGCTCTGATCCAATGGTCCTCCGCGACCTAGATCCTATGGCTGTCTCCGCTCCTTGTGACTTCTCCACTCGCAACTTGGTCCATCCAATCCTTGGGCTCTCACCTTGTGAACCTCCAAGTTCATGAAGCCTGCACTTAGACTTTTTTGGAACTTCGCCGACCCTGCGATTGCTACCACCTGTCATCCTCAGAGGGATGGTCCTGATCTCTTCGCAACTTCGCCACTAGCGAAGTTGAAGGAATTTCTTCTCTGACCTCCAAGGTCCGAATCCCTGATATGGGTGATCTTGTGACATGTATCCTCTTTTCAACGAAGGCTTAGATTTCTTCGGGACTTCTCTACTCAAGAAGTCAAGGTGTTCACCTCTGTGAATCCTGGTGCCCAAATCTCCGAAACAGACGATTTCATGACACGCATCCTCCCGCAAATGGACGGCTCAGATCTAATTCGCCCTTTTAGGATTTCTGATGTCGAGGGCCTGAACTCTCATCCTCTGAACTCCGAACTCCCAAACGTTGAATTCTCGATACAATTCTCCTTCGGGACTTTCGCTCTGCTTATGAGGGTTTAAACCTCGAGCTAATGGACATGAAACCATAGTCCAAATCTTCCTGGCTGATCCGACTGCAGTTGTTGCTCCTTTTGAGCTTTGGCATTTTGCTCCCAACACTTGGGAGAATTCCAACTGTTCAAAGGCCTTGACCTTTGCCTTCTTTCCTCTGTGAATTCTATAACATTAAATCTCATCTGCGCGTATATGAACGCTTCTTCTCCCGAGCTTCAGGGAACCCCAAACCCTTCAAAGAGTTCTGCGACTTCTGCACTCCTTGCAGAGTCTTCGCATATGCACAAACATTCATTCAACACAGAAAATATGCAGGAAAAACTATTGTCCTTGTACTAAATGGAAAATGCATGTTTTGCAAGATGTTCCCGAGCACAGCTTGTAACAAGGTCTCGGCTCCTTCTCTTGCATACTCTCTCTTGTGAAAATTTGAATTTTTGTAGTGGAGGTGTTACAGGCAGAGTAAAAGGAAAGTGTATAAAAAGAGGATAAGGATAGGGAAGAGTCAACTCAGAAGAAAAGGAGAGAATATGATAGAGACGATATCAAAAATAAGCAAAAGGATGAAAAGGAAGCTACAGAGAGAGATGATGTGGAAAGGAAAGTTGTTGAAGAGAAAGAAAAGGAAGATGAAGAGGCCAAAATATGATCTGGATTATTTTGAGAATGACATGGAGAAAGAAATATAACCGAGATATAACAATGAAATACACAAAAATATAGAAGAGAACACAAAAATACAGTGAAACCCAACTTCTATTACTGAATAAGATAGAAAAACATTGTAGAACAGAAAATGGCAGAATGGGGTAGCGTATCTCTGAAAGAAAAGAGATATTGGCTATGCTTCATTCGCAACAAGCTTTACATCACACTCCATTGCATTCTTAAAGGGCCTCCTTCACCTCAATTATATATAAGTGAGTGAGAGGAGAACAATTCCCATGATGCATGTGGGATAAATTCAACTAAGTTTATAAAATTCCATAGGCATGTAAAACACTAGGACTTACCGAACGATCACCCATCCAAGTACTACTCTACCTTGAGCGCACTTAACTACAGAGTTCTAATGGGATCCAGTGCATTAACGCTATGTTGTAGGCATGTACATAAGACCACTAGGAAATCATTACATGATGTCTGTAATTAACAAATGAAGATGCCATTACATTCCATAACCCATCAAAATGGTCAATATCATGGTTTATCAAAACCACAGGCTCAAAATGGTGATTTAGTGGAAAAGTTGGATGGCCACCGAGATCCATATGGATCATTCCTCCCCCCTAGGAAGCAATGGTCACCATTGTATCAAGTTCCCATAGGATATGGGGAAACTTCTACTAAATCTAAAGCTTGGTGCGTTGCTTGCCTTGTTGAAGAAGTTGTCCTGCTTAGCTTGTTGAAGGTTGTCATGAACCTATTGCTGGAGTGTTCAACCAATCTAGCTGCACGATCTACCTGAGTGTGGAAGGAAGCTGTCGGTGAAGATTCAACATGAAGATTATGAAGGGTTCTATTATAACCTTGCTTGACTGGGCAGTGTGGAGGCACCCTCGTAGGTGCAACAAGAACATATTGGTGCTCTTATACAATATTTTTGATCTACTTCAGTTGGATAGAAAGGTATTGGGTTGAGGCTATAGTGGTTGTAGTGTCCTTCTGTTCACCTTCTGATTGGATTGTGAAGAGGATAAACTTTGCAGTATGAGAGATTATTTTGTGGCATTGTTTTGGTGGGACAATAGTCGAAAATACCTCTGGTATCCTATATAGTTTCCCCCCCAGAGTAACAATGAAGCTACGGGGTCGAGATTCATAAAAAACATGATGCATCCACATATATGGTTGGCCTAATAAAACATCACATACTTTAGATTCATCCACAGTGTACCTCTTCCAATAACCTTCCAACCAAGATCTGACAGGGGTAATGGATTTAAGGAGCGTGAAGGTGATATTTTCACTATCAGAAATTTTTTGGATAGAGTAATAACCTTCTAGCAGATTCAAACATTTTTATAGAGCATCTTCATCTATCTGGCCTTCAATTAAGGGGATATCAAAATTTACTTATACCTTGAAGGGTGTTGCACTTGTGAAAAGGCTTCTTGTTGAAGATGCCTCGACCGCCACCATTGGTAGTCTTCAAAGGATTTTAGCGAAGTTGTCCATCATCTCATTCCTTTGTTGCACGAGAGATTCCTCAAGCAACATTTTGAAAGGATCTCTTCCTTTGTCATCTCTCTTTTCTTCTTCCATGGGAGGTCACTTGGGTTGATGAGAGAAATTGTCCTCAAGTGAAACTAGCTTGAGACCCAACTCTCTATACCCTGACCTCATCACAGACCTGCTTTGAGAAACGACAAGGAGCAACCTGCTCTGATACCATTGATTCAGACTATTTTGAGAATGACATGAAGACAAAAATATAACCGAGATATTACAATGAAATACACAAAAATATAGAAGAGAACACAGAAATACAGTGAAGCCCAACTTCTATTACTGAATAAGATAGAAAAACATTATAGAAAACGAAATGGAAAAATGATGTATCCTATCTCTGAAAGAAAAGAGATGTTGGTTATGTTTCATTTGCAACAAGATTTACATCACACTCCATTGCCTGCTTAAAGGGCCTCCTTCACCTCAATTATATATGAGAGAGTGAGAGGAGAACAATTCCCATGATCCATGTGGGATAAAATGGACTAAGATTATAAAATTCCATAGGCATGTAAAGCACAAGGAATTCCCAAGTGGTCACCCATCACAGTACTACTCTATATTGAGCACGCTTAAATGTGGAGTTATAATGGGATTCAGTGCATTAACACTATGTTGTAGGCATGTACATAAGACCAATAGGAAATCATTACATGATGTCTGTAATTAAAAAATGAAGATGGCATTACATTCCATTCCCCATCAAAATGGTCAATATCATGGTTTATCAAAACCACAGGCTCAAAATGGTGATTCAGTGGAAAAGGTGGATGGCTACCAAGATCCATCTGGATCAAAATCAGAGCAGCAATTGAAGTAAATAAAAAAGAAGAGGAGGCCATGAAACAACAACTAGTAGTAAAATAGAATTTAGAAAATAATTTTAACCAAGAGTAAATTGAGAATGTATTATCATCGAAGAATCCACCTATAGTTGATATAGTAGATGATGTTGTTGATATTGAGCTAACAACATATAACAAAAGAAAGTGATATGTTGTTAAATAAATACAGAGAAAGAGAAAGATAAATCTTGATAAAGTTATGATTTATACAACAAAAGTTGAAGTTCTGGATGCTAAGAAAACCAAGTTAGGTTAGTAATAACTCATGCTATTTTAGATAATGCTCTATCAAAAGAAAAGGATGTATTGAAGTATGAAAACAAGATAACACTACTAGAAAACCAAGTCAAATATTGCATATCAACTCAAGGAATTGTGATAGTATTCATTGAACATGCTATTGAAGGAGATGAAAGGAAGGAAAAGATTAAGAGATATTTCTACAAAAAATAAACCTTCGATCCGCAAGAGTTAAGCATTAAGTTGTCAATTTTATATAAAGAAACTCAAACTTGGTGAGTCACATAGGAAAGAAGATAGTGCCAATTCAATTCATAAGGGAAATGCAAAAAGTGGTTAGAATAGATTCTCCCAATATTCAATTTTTGGAAATGGAAGACAGGTTTGAAATTGAGCAAGGACTCATTTATTGAGATGAGGTATCCAAAAGGCACATAGGCATTTAGAAAATGAGTGTGAATCATGCTTAAAAATATGAGACTATGTTGAAGATATCATAAAAGAGTGTCAACTTCCATCCTTGGAACCACCAAAGGATTTTCTCCCAATGCCTCAAGTGATGTTTAACCACAAAAAAATGCTTCAACAAAGAAGAATTGTTATTCAAAGTGTTTCTTATATGAACAAAAGTCACATGAAGAACATTTTACCCCCCAAAAAACTAAAGATGTGGTTTCCATTCAATTATCTTTTCTTAAAATAGATAAATACATAAGAAGGTTTTCTAAACAATTATCTATTTTACAGGCCCCACTTAGCCAACATGTTTTCCCCTTGGGTCAAACCATGTAATAAGATTATTTACACAATGGGAAAAATCTGACCACCCCTCGGGTCAAACCATGTAATAAGATTATTTGTACAATGTAATAAATTTATTTGTACAATAATAAGATTATTTGTACAGTGTAATAAGCTTATTTGTACAATGGAAAAGATTTGACCACCCCCTTCGGTCAAACCATGTAATAAGCTTATTTGTACAATAGAAAAAATTTGACCATGATAAATCCCCGAGTCCATTAAGTAGATAGGGTTTCTTAAAATATGAAGTTAGTTATTACAATTAAATATCATAATGTATAAAAGTAATTAACTATAATAACTTTTTTCCAAAAGAAAATTTCTCATTATATTGAAAACATAATTGTATATCTCAGCTGACCCTCTTCCAAGACAGGACCATAATAAGTTTTGTGAGATACTAACAATCCCTCCACTGAAGGTTGAATCGTCACCTCAGAAAACTCTGAGATTACAAAAAGGGGAATGCCGAAAAGGCTCCCTTCAAAATACAAAAAAAACACTGCCACTATGTAACATTCTCTTATCGCATGGGAATACAACTCTATGCTATACTAGGAAAGCACTAAAATATTGTAAAACATCTGGTAGGGCCTTTATTTCCTTCTTCCCACTGTGTGAAAAATATTTTACCACACTGACCCTTGAGCGCTTTCGTTGATAGTTCATCAGCCTCCAAGTTTAATTCTCGGTAGGTATGGGTAAAAGTGTTCGCTCCAAAAAGTGTGCTCAAGTCTCTTATCTTTTTCTTCCATCCATATTGATCCATATTATTTTGAGAACGATATGAAGACATAAATATAACCGAGATATAACAATGAAATACACAAAAATACAGAAGAGAACACAAAAATACAGTTAAACCCAACTTCTATTACTGAATAAGATAGAAAAACATCGTAGAACACAAACTGGGAGAATGGGGTAGCCTATCTCTGAAAGAAAATAGATGTTGTCTATGCTTCATTTGCAACAAGATTTACATCACACTCCATTGCATCCTTAAAGGGCCTGCTTCACCTCAATTATATGTGAGAGAGTGAGAGGAGAACAATTCACATGATGCATGTGGGATAAATTGGACTAAGTTTATAAAATCCCATAGGCATGTAAAACACTATGACTTCCCAGGCGATCACCCATCCCAGTGCTACTCTAGCCTGAGCATGCTTAACTGCGGAGTTCTAATGAGATCTTATGAATTAATGTTATGTTGTAGGCATGTACATAAGACCACTAGGAAATCATTACATGATGTTTGTAATTAACAAATGAAGATGACATTACATTCCATTCCCCGTCAAAAGGCTGAATATCATGGTTTATCAAAACCACAGGCTCAAAATGGTGATTCAATGGAAAAGGTGGATGGCCACTGAGATCCATCTAGATCATATGACGATTCAGTGGGAAAAGGTGGATGTCCACCGAGATCCATCTGGATCATTCCTCCCTCCTTAGGAAGCAATGGTCCCCATTGTGTCAAGTTCCCATGGGAGATAGGGAGACTTCTACTAAATCTGAATCTTGGTGTGTTGCTTACCTTGTTGAAGAATTTGTCATGTTTAGCTTGTTGAAGGTTGTCATGAACCTGTTTCTGGAAGGGTTTGATCTGTTCAACCAATATAGTTGCATGATCTACCTGAGTATGGGAGGACTCTGTTGGTGAAGATGTAGCAAGAAGAGTATGAAGGGTTATGTTATAACCTTGCTTGACTGGGAAGTGTGGAGGCACCCCCATAGGTGCAACAAGAACATCTTGTGAGTCTTCTACAATCTTATCAATCTACTTCTACTGGATAGAAAGGTCTTTTGTTGAGGTTGCAATGGTTGCAGTGTCCTTTTGTTCACCTTCTCTTTAGATTGTGAAGAGGCTAAACTTTTCAGTATGAGAGATTACTTTGTGGCATTGTTTTGGTGGGACAAAATTCAGAACTACCTATGGTATCCTTTATAGCTGACCCCCCAGAGAAAAAATCACGTTATGAGGTTGAGACTCATATATAACATGATGAATCCACATATATGGCTGGCCTAATAGAACATCATAGACTTCAAGTGTGGCAACATCACACAATACCTCATATTTGAAGGGCTTAATGTTGTAGGAAAGGCGACACTATTGGCTGACATGAAGATCTTGACCTTGGCAAAGCCACCTCATGTTGTATGGTTGCAGGTGTGGTTTTTTTGGCAAATCTAATTGCTTCACAACATCTGCTGAGATGATGTTATTTTGGCTTCCGCTATCAACAACAAAGTGCAGTGGGGTCCCCTTTACCCACATTTGTGAATGGAAGAGTCGCTACCTCTCCTTGGGATACTCTTCTGGTTGGATTGTTGCAGTTGCGACAGTAGCAATGGGTTTTGCATCAATGATCTGTCTCCTTTTATTATTTTCTGAATCAGGGTCCAATTTGGGGTTCGACTCTTTCTCTTTGAGCTCGGCCACCAATGACTGTATTGAGCGACAATGATTAGTGTTGTGCCAAGGGTTTTTTTGGAACTCACACCACTTTCCGGTGTCTTTATTAGACTTCATGTTACCCTTCTTTAACTACATCTAGGAATGGATCTCTTGAGGTTGGCATTCCTTGCTCTGTCTATGCTTCTCCCACTTACTTTGTTGCTTGAATTTCTGCTCAATTTTGACTGCATATCGAAAAGCATCTCCTAGTGAGGAGATGTCCAAGAAATCCATCTCTTTTTGGATGTACCTTTGTAGACCATTGCAGTACTTTAAAACCAGGTGTCGCTCGGAGTCTTTGATACACAACTTTCAGCACAAGGTATGAAATATTTTGGTGTACTCTGACACCATCTGGTCTCTTTTTTGATGCAGAGTTGTCCATCTCATGTATTGATCATCATAGTTTACAACAGGATATAACTCCTCCTTTAGGGCATCTACAAATCCCCCCAAGTGGGTTATCTCCCAAATAGTGTAGATTCATTAGCAGTGCACCTCTCCCAGTAACCTTCCCACCAAGCTCTAAGATGGGGAAAGGATTTAAGGAGCACGATCGCAAGGATCGAAAGGATCTCCTTCTCTGTCATCTCTCTTTTCTTCGGCCATGGGAGATCGCTTGGGCTAGCAAGAGTGGTTGTCCTCAAGCGAAACTAGCTCGAGACCCAAATATCTATACCTTGACCTCGTCAGGGACTTGCTATGAGAAATGACAAGGAGAAGACTGCTCTGATACCACTAATCCGAATTATTTTGAAGACATAAATATAGTCGAGATATAACAACGAAATACACAAAAATATAGAAGATAAAACATAAATATAGTGAAACCCAACTTCTATTACCAAATAAGATAGAAAAACATCGTAGAACACAAACTGGCATAATGGGGTAGCCTATCTCTGAAAGAAAAGAGATGTTGGTTATGCTTCATTCGCAACAAGCTTTACATCACACTCCATTGCATCCTTAAAGAGCCTCCTTCACCTCAATTATATATGAGAGAGTGAGAGGAGAACAATTCCCATGATGCATGTGGGATAAACTGGACTAATTTTATAAAATGACATAGGCATGTAAAACACTAGGACTTCCCAGGCAATCACCAATCCCAATACTACTCTATCCTGAGCATTCTTAACTGTGGAGTTCTAATGAGATCCGATGCATTAACGCTATGTTGTAGGCATGTACATAAGACCACTAGGAAATCATTAAATGATACCTCTAATTGACAAATGAAGATGACATTACATTCCATTCCCCATCAAAAGGGTGAATATCATGGTTTATCAAAAGCACGGGCTCAAAATGGTGATTCAGTGGAAAAGGTGGATGGCCACCGAGATCCGTCTAGATCATATGGTGATTCAGTGGGAAAAGGTGGATGGCCACCGAGATCCATCTGGATCACATCTAAAGCAATGATCTGAAGTCTCCCATTGTCATTGAACCAATCTATAATGATTTTTGAATCTC
Organism: Picea glauca; assembly: GCA_000966675.3. Taxonomy (NCBI): domain Eukaryota; kingdom Viridiplantae; phylum Streptophyta; class Pinopsida; order Pinales; family Pinaceae; genus Picea; species Picea glauca. Next base: position 374,936 of record JZKD02S2182778.1, read on the forward strand.
CAATAATCTGCAATTCTGAGAGATGTAATCTTGAAGCAAGTAACAATGTTTCGCAAACACCAAGTAACTCAACCCTATTGTTTGAGCCAGGTCCAGAATTGAAAGTCCACTTATACACTGTGGACTCAGTAATCTTAATTATCCCGCCTACCCCACTTTGTAATCCATCTGAAGAAGTGGCTCCAATAAACCATCCCACCAGAAACCTCGCCAGAAGAGGACATTGGACCCTACACTTTGTATACCCAATCCGAGAATCTGCATGATTTTTAAAAACCCCAAGATCTTATAAACCACTGCAGTGATGGAAAGTGTCCTATTTTCAAAAATTGCCTTATTGTGTTCCATCCATATATGCAAACAAATGATAGCTGGAAGAGTAGTCAAAGAAGGTGTCTGAGAAAACCAGTTGTCATAGCAGTCTTCTACAGAAATTCCATCTCAACTCAATTTCTGCTTTAAAACAACAGATATAAGTTGCCACACTTGTGTTGTGTAATAGCAATGGATGAATAAATGGTTAAATGTCTCAGGGCCTCTGGTACAAATGACACAATAACTTGGTCCTCCCCACCCCTTAGTCACTAAATTGTCGCAGGTAAGTATCTTGTTTTCCAAAGTGAGCCAAGTGAAAAGTTTGAGTTTCATGGCTACTTTCCATTTCCACATAGATTTCCTCTAGCACCCTATAGTATGTTGCCAATTGATCTCCGCTACAACTCTATAAACATTTTTTACTAATAGAATCCCCGATTTATCACCACCCGACCATTTGAGTTCATCCTCCATGTCATGTAGGTGAATACCAAAACCTGATAAAACACTACAAAAGTTGTCCCATTCCTTAGCTAGAACTCCTGAGAGTCCAATTTCAATACTATCTTTCCAGTATGAGTCTAAATAAGCTAGCCCGGCTGCACTACATGCTTGATATAAGAAGGTAATATATCTCTGCTTTAAAGCACTTAAAATTTCTGGCGATAATAGGGAATGCCTTCCTAGACCAAGAAGCATGTCCCTTACTAACATGATCACCTGACCAGAGCCCGGGCTCTAGCTTAGCTAGTGGACAATAAGAGGAAAGGATTTGAGAAGATTTTTCCAGGTATGTGATGTCGACGCCAGGGTGCAAGAAGTTGTTCTGAACCAAGTGGCCACCGAGACATAAGGAAAATACTTTTCCTTAATAACTTTGTGCCAAATGCCTATCTTCGTCAACACTCTCCACAGTGTGTTCGCCTCCAATGCTTTGTTGAAGAGAAAAATATTTCTAAGGCCCCAACCCCCAAATTTCATAAGTTTAGCTATCGCCTCCCATATGCAGAGATGCATTCATTTTCTATCACTGCAGCCATACCATAAAAAGGAGTAAATTATCCGACGAATCTTAAATAAAACCAAATTCGAGACCGCTGCCAAAGTCATCCAATAGATCGGTTGGCTTTCCAATACCGCTTTTATAAGGACAAATCACCCTACAAGTGTAAGTCATCTATTGCACTAATGATGAATCCTCCTCTCGAACTTATTAATGATCCTCCTCCAGTCTTCTATTTTGTAGCTCGAGGGTTTTAGAAGGTATCCCAAAAAAAGAAAACCAGAATTTAGATCGATGAAATTAAACGAGAAATTTTCCTTGAAAAGATCCAAACTATCACCTTCTATGCCTGAATAATGGAAGGTTGACTTTGATGAAATTATCTCTAAACCCGAAGCTCTAACAAATCTCAACAAAAGGCTAACAATTTCTTGCCATTCCTGGATATTGGCTCTCATCATAATCAACACATCATCTACAAATAAAAGGTGAAGAATTTTGACAATTATAGCAACCTTCACACCCGTCAGTTTCCCTTCCTCCTTACCTTTTTTGAGAAATATATTGAGGCCTTCCATCACAAGGATAAATAATAGAAGAGAAAGTGGGCATCTTTGCCTGATCCTTCTGCCTAGTTGGAAAAAAGTTGAAGGCTCGCCATTAATCAGAACTGCATAGGTAACACTTAAAACATAGCTCATAACCTAGTTGGTTACCAGCATACCGAAACTTGATTAAACCAACATCATTCTCAAGAAATCCCAATTGATGAAATCATATGCCTTCTTTAAGTCGATTTTTAATATTAAGGCCTTTAAATTATTATTTTTGACACTATGGATGCATTCCTGATCCCTCCCTATGGCATCCATTATTTGTCTCCCCTGCAAAAAGCCCAATTGTTCTCCTGACAAAGATCGAGATGGAATAGGTTTTATCTTATTTGCCTAAATATTTTCTATAATTTTATAACATAGATTACATAGAGATATAGGTTGGAAATCACCAAAATTCAATGGTTTATTTTCTTTTGGAAATAAAAGCAGAAAGGTCGAGTTTAGAGCTTTGATAACCTCTCCCCTACTCCTCGATTCCTCAACCATCCCAAGTAAATCTTCCCCAACCAACTCATAATAATGAAGGAAGAACTCAACAGTCCAGCCGTCAAGGCCTGGGCTTTTATCCTTCACAAAATCCTTTAGAATTTTCCACAAATCCTCCTTTGTGCAGGGTCTTTCCAGCTGGACCAAGTCTTCCACTGTAACAATACCGACAAAATGACTGGCTAAATGAATCTGATCTTCTAAAAGTATTCTTGTATCCACCCGAGTTTCTTTGAAAAATTTAATTGCTTCAAATTTTAAAGCCTCTTATCCTGAGTGCTCCTAGCCTATCTCATCCTGAATCTCCCAAATCGGCTTTCTATTTCTTCTGGCACTGGCAAATTGATGGAAGAACTTAGTGTTCTAGTAGCCAATATTTAGCCAAATTGCTCGACTACATTGTCTCCACAATTCCTCTTCGGATTGAAGGTGATTGATTATTTCTTGTTCAAGAGAATTTACTTGACTTACTGTCTCCTAATTGTTTAAGTCAGTTAGTGTATTCTGCTAGAGATTTTGCAATTCCTCTTCCAACTTCTCTAATCTCCTAGCTGACTGAGATCTACACTGAGATGCCCATGATTTTATATGATTCTTTAAACACTTTACTTTCCAAACCAGTCTCTGTTGTAGTCCAGGTTCTTGTAAAAACATAGGATCCTTTAATACACTATGGACTATTTGTGAAAAGGCATCTTCTCTCAACCACATCGAATTTAGCTTGAAAGGATAATTGTTTATCTGATTGTTACCATCAAGTTGTAAAATAACCATAGCGTGATTAGAAATATATGGATATGCAACCCAAGAGTGATACCTACATAGATTTCTTAATAAATATGTCGCTACAAATGCCCTATCCAATCTTTTCATAATACGATCTGATCCCACTCTGCGATTTCCCCAACTTGGTAGTAAAGCGTCTAGTAGTATATCAACCCGACCACTATCTCGGAATAGTTCTTTGAAAAATAGATCCAGTTGGTCTGACTGTACTGCTTCCCCCCAAATCTCACCTTCATGTAATGTGAAATTAAAGTCCCAAGCCACTACCATATTTTTAAGGGAGAGAATCCCCCTATCCCCTACCTTTTCCCATAAATCCTTTATGTCTATGCAAGGTCCATAAACATTCAAAAAGGAGATATGCTTCTTCAACTCGAGATTGGTACATGTCAAGAGTAAGCCACCACAACAAATGTAAGATTTAAGATCAAGCTTGGAAGGGTCCCAAGCAACTAACATGCCCTCTGATTTTCCAGCTGAACTCATTGTTGCGGTATACCAAGCTAGTCTTAAGGTAGACATGAAAGATTTGGCCCTCACTTCGTCAACCAGGGTCTCTTGTACAAGAATATTGTGAGAAAGTGTATTGTTTAGAAGTCTGCGCACGGAGGCAAGTTTATGGGGTCCCCCCACTCCCCTAAGATTTAAGGAGAGAAGGATCATGACTTGGCATGTGCTAGGGATTTGATGCCTCTAAGCACCCCAAATTCAGGAATCGAAGAAGATCCAAAGTCCCGACTAATCGAAAAAATCTTCACTCACTTTCGAGCACTCCTAGTATTAATAGGTGATATTTCACACCCCAAACCTCTGGACCAAGAAAAACATTTACCAGTGGAATCTTGAGACCCCACTCGATGTGAAGAAGCATTTCGATGTGTATAATCACTAGAAATATCTCTAGATATGTCAGTCCTCCCTTGGAAAATTGGAATAGGTAACGATGAAGGTATTTCTTTCAAATCTAGTACCAATGAGTCCATTACAGCTCCAACTGAGCATTCCCCTATATCCGACTCCCTAAAACCAGAGAAATGAGGGTTTACTAGCATTGTTTCACCAGGGATTTCCAATCCCACCCGGTCACCTGACTCAACACCTGGAATAAGGCCTAAATCCTCTGAGAAACCCCCCCCCGCGAGACTCTATCTGCAGTTGGAAGTCCACTATTGAAAAAATCCCCAACATAATACTGAATCTCAGGAAAACTTGGAGGCTCTTTTTGCGGAAAAGCTGGGTTAATTGTCTGTTTGGAAATAGGAGACAGAAACCTGCCTCAGACCCGAGGAGGAATGGGGGAAGTTAAGGGAGGGAAAGATTCTGGAGCCAAGAAATTTAAATCCTCAAGAACCTACTTACATCCCTCTCCATCCCAGGCAGCGTCGTCCAAAGTGTCACTTTCCTAGGATGACAAAGAAAAAACAATGAAGGGCACAATTTTTTTAACTTACCCGTGAAGCTAACTCCAGGCTTGAAATTGTTTATAAGCTTGGATTTTGTAATAGAAAAGCTCTTGTCTCCCTATGCTACCTCCAAAGGGTATTCCCAGGTAGGCCTACGAAGTATTGAGGATTCAGATGACTCTTCTTCTATTCCCACTTGGCATTCCTTACGTAGGTGACCCGTTTGACGACACCGAGAGAAATGGATAGGAACGCGTAGATAGTCTAGTCTCTGACACCTAAGATGGCCCCTCCATTCAATCTCAATAGAATATGACAAACCTGCGTGTAAATCGATCTCAACCAACACCTTACAAAGCCAATTATCAGGGGATTTTAGTGCCTATTCATCCACTGCTATGAATCTGCCCAGATTATTTCCCAACGCCTCTAATGCTCTTTTATTCTATAATTGAAAAGTCAGTCCAGGGAGTAACACCGAGAGATGTCGTAGGTGAAAATACTTGCATGACAGATCAAAGTTAACTCTCCACCTTTTTATCATCAAGCTACTGCCATCCATCACCCAGAGTTTACCCAACAATGGTATGGTCTCTTCCGTCTTTCTGCATCAAAACCCATACCAACCTTGTGACAAAAAATGAATCTTCGAACTGTAACCCAGAAGTGGTTCCCAATTTGTTGTGACCCAGTCTTTTAGAGAAGTGTGACACAGATTGTGGTAGGACAATCTCCCCACCAGCATGCAAAGAGACAAGTTGCAAGCATCCTCTAGGACTATATCAAAACCCATCACAAACCTCTGCTTGGATTTATTTTCCTTCCACGACTTCAAACGTTTGGAAACCCCCCCTTGAGAAAATGCTATGAACCCCCCCTAGCTTGGAAGAAGAAGACACCCTCAGGCCTAGCCTCTCCTCCTCCTTGGTTCTAAGAGAACAACCATGATGTGGAGAAATGCCAAATCTAATGGTCTTGGGAGCATAAACTCCAGACTCTGGAAGCGAGGGAAGGTTAAGGGTGGGCTTTGGATAGTGAGTCGGTTGACAAAACACCTTTCCACCCGGTTCCCCAGTGTGCACATCTACCGAGGCAAAAAGCCCGACACAGTTCCATAGTACTTCATCATCTGCACTCATAAGTGCAATGACTTCAGCCTCCATCACCAGTGAGGTCTCTCCCCCTAACACTCTGCCACCTAAGACCTTCTAACCACTAAAATAAATGTTAAATGCAGAGAAGGCTAAATAAAACGATTTCTT
>JZKD02S2182778.1:400406-420666 GCA_000966675.3 Picea glauca
AGAGTTAATAAAATAAGTATTAGAGGTGTGGCTCTAAACAGGTTGTCGGTTTTCCCAGTTTGGGTTTCCAAGGTAATTCTCTGTGTATATGTGTGATTACAATTATGTTATTTTCTATTTTTTAAGAATCTGTGTGTGCATTGCATTACTATAAAAGGTTAAAAACTTACACCAAAAATATACAACAGTGGCTTTTCCAATGTTATCTACAGGAAAGGATGAAGTACCAACACATGAATAATGATCAAATGCGAAGCCAAAAATGACAAGTAATGAAAACCTATAGTGGAAATCTTGAGCATGGAAGCATGCATAAGATACACATGTCCATCAGTTAGCCTAAGGAAAAAGAGTTACACTCATCATTAATCCAATAAAACTGATTGTTTTCTTATTATTCGTATGGATTCCTTAAGCATGTATCTAATGGTCAAAGGGGGAATGAGGTGGCACCAAATTAATATAAAATTTGATAGAATGAAGTTCTCTTGAAGAAAAGGATGAATATGTAATTTGGAAGGGAAAGAAATGAGAGAGACAATTTCTTGAATGAAACTCAAACTAACACTTAGCCATCAGGCCAAGAGAGGGTAGTTATTTTGTAAATGATTATAAATGCTATAAACTCTAAGGAGAATGAGATTTTGTTCTCTTGGAACTTTCATGTTCTACTGCTAAAAAATTTAATGAGGAGAAGCCACTTTTGGCCAAGCCATTTTTTGGAGAACTCTAATTCTTGTGTGTATCTGTTATGGACTATTTTTTTTCTTTTTCTCAACATTGGAGTTGTGTAAGAAAGTATTTCACACTGTAGACAATTTTGATGTCTAGTTGTTGCATTCTTATTTATGTTTTTTGGAAATGTTTGTCTGAATATGTGAGCATAATACCATAGATGGTTGTTTTAATGCTAGACTATTCCGGTTTTGCAATCATTACTCATATTCTTGTCTTTATTCTCAACAAACTATTTCAATGGGTAATTGACAGGAGCATGTGCGGTTCTATGTTTGCTTTCTAATTATGGTTAGTCATGTCCAAAAACATGCATTTTCATATTATATTAATTATTTTTTATTCTTCAGTTTAGAAAACTATCAACGGTGGATCAATCTACAACCAATAAAACCCCAAATCATTAACGGTTGTTGGGCCAGAATTCAAATGGGTTCCATACTCCGAATGGTGTGAATTCTAATAAGGACTTCTTACTGGAGGTAACCCTGATTGTTGCTCAATGTCATTTCGACCTGTCAACATGCCACAAATGATTTTAACACTTAGTTATTCAATCATCCCATCAAGCATTTAAAATAAACATTTTTTCTTATAGATTAAAATATTTTCCATCATGATATGATTTCATTATAATCCATTGGGCACTTTCTATTCTAATAATTGAACCTTGCGGATAAAGCCAATTGCAGTTCATCAAGAGCACTGAAGAAGCATAACAAAGAAGCTAGACTAAGAATCTTTCATATGGTTATCGTGTTTACAAAAACCATCTAATTAACAAGTAAGAGTCATAAAACCAATTGTAAATACGAATTTATTCAATCCAAAGGAAAACCTTTCACATAAGTTAAAGGAACGTATTTTCAAATATTCATCTTATGCTAGAAATCAAAAGATATTTTTCTTTTTAGATCTATCTTTAATGCCTTCTTAGAGAATAAATGTTTTATTTTGATAGAATGCTAATTCAAGCCATTTCTTCACAAATTTTCAAGACTAATAATGCAAAACAAAGACATGCATAGGAATAAAAAGATTACTTTGGTTTTCATTTGATAGGGTATGTTTTTTTTATAGGTACTCTACTTTTCATTAATAGATTAAAATAAGAATTTTTCTACCAAAATGTCCCATTGATCCTAAATTTTCCTCAAACATTGCTAGCAATTGAGTTATTCATTGATTTCTTAATTTGGAATAATTAATGATACAAATAGTATGCCTCCAAAATATAAGAAGGGTTCTAAAACAAAGAAGATAAAAGTAGAAGTACAATATGATCAAAAGATACGATAAATAATGTAGCGTACCCAACATCCAAGCTGAGCCACATTACTAAAAAAACGACTTGGCATAGCTTTGATACCAAATTGTAACATACCCTCCTACTAACACAAAATTTAAAACGCACCATACATATAAAATGAACCAAGGGGCAGTAGGCCCATAATTTAACATGCATCTAACAACATAATATAAACCCATGAATGAAATTGTTTCAATAGAACGACAAACACACAACATTCAATAAAGCACATACATAGTGGAAATATCATCATAAACATAACAAAGAACTTATATGTTTATAAAATAACCAATTGGTTATGTACAAAGGATGTTCCTCCCAGCCATAGGATTGTTATTCATTTTCTCTCAACAATAATCCACCCCTGAGTTGAGGCTATGAGTCCACAAGGAGTTATGACCCTCTTGGTTGTCCATTATCCACAATCGGTACCCCAAAATCCCAGGATTTACTCTCTTCCCCACAACCTACATAACCTAGGGAATGGGATCCCCCTTCACTTCACATAGTCCCTCGAGCCTTCCCACTTCCCTCAAACTTTGAAACCTATCAAATAGAGATAGTAGCATCTTTGAAACCTATCAAACTTGTTATTGAATTAGCTATGCCTAAAATTGAACCTACTAAGCCCATTTTTAAAGATACAAAAACAAGTATTAGTTCACGAGATTTTACTGAATGGGGAGAAATTTTTATAAGGTTTAAAGAAGGGGATTACCCAGTTGTGATTCTACCAAGTGACCCTTGTGATAAATATATTGACGATCATGTCTTTCCTAATATAAGGAAATATCATCTCCATAATGTAGTCAATAGAACCCCAATGATTCCTTGTTTGGAAGTGATTGGTTGGATAATTGACCACACATATGTGAATAACATAACACTTCTAAATCAAACCAAGGAAGATGTATAACATCATTCCAAGCTTCAAAACTCGAGCAATTTTATAAGTTTTTTGAACCTCAAGTTTATATGATAACTAGTTGGGTTGATGAATTTCATAAGCATCATTAATGCACAAGGATATTGGCAAGATAGTGGGTAGAGGGAAAGAGGTTTCAAGAAAATAATGATGGTGTTTATACAATAGAAAATTTAAGAGATACATATATATATGCCATGACAATGATGTGTAGATTGTTTGGAGAACCAGATTGTGCACATTTTAAAGATGAATGGGTTCTACTAGTACACACTATAGTTTCAAAGGGTTATGCATTTAACTAGGAAAATGTGTTATTTCATACTATATATAAAGCAATGGAGAAAGGAAAAACATAGACTCTAAAATAATTCCAACATTTTATATGACTTCCTATTTACTAGACATCATTTGCGTTAGTAACCTTTTCTCTAGTATCGGATGGTCCTCGACTATGCTATGAATGCCAGTTCATGTTTATTACCAAAGACTATGGGAGAACAAATATAAAAGTCAATATTCTCATATTTCTGAGAACTTTCTTGAGCAAGTGTTTACGTTGTTTTTTTGCAAACCTTTACCAAAATTGACATAGGAAGTGATGATGTTGCTTAGTGGTATTAGGTATTGGTATTTTCAAGAACATCACACCTATTTGAGAATTGATGGAGCTATCACACCACCTTACCTTTTGCCCAAACATGTCCCTAATAGGTTGGTGTTAAGTGAGATAGTGTATCATAGTATATTATATGGTTTTAATGCATCATTGAATAAAGATAAACATAGATCATTCGAGAATCAAAAGAAAATAAAGGGAAGGATAAGGTTGAAAGACAAAAAAAAAAATCCTAAAGCTAAAGCTGAAAAAAGAAAGAAAAAATCCAGAGAATGAAAGGTTGAAAGCTATTGAGAAAGAAAGACAAAAGAAATAAGAAAAAGCTAAAAGGAAAAGACAAGCCATAGAGGCAGAGTAAAAGGAAATTGTATAAAAAGAGGATAAGGATAGGGAAGAGTCAACTCAGAAGAAAAGGAGAGAATATGATAGAGACGATCTCAAAAATAAGCAAAAGGATGAAAAGGAAGCTAAAGAGAGAGATGATGTGGAAAGGAAAGTTGTTGAAGAGAAAGCAAAGGAAGATGAAGAGACCAAAATATGATCTGGATTATTTTGAGAATGACATGGAGAAATAAATATAACCGAGATATAACAATGAAATACACAAAAATATAAAAGAGAACACAGAAATACAGTGAAACCCAACTTCTATTACTGAATAAGATAGAAAAACATTGTAAAACAAAAAATGGTAGAATGGGGTAGCGTATCTCTGAAAGAAAAGAGATATTGGCTATGCTTCATTCGCAACAAGCTTAACATCACACTCCATTGCATTCTTAAAGGGCCTCCTTCATCTCAATTATATATGAGAGAGTGAGAGGAGAACAATTCCCATGATGCATGTGGGATAAATTGGACTAGGTTTATAAAATTCCATAGGCATGTAAAACACTAGGACTTACCGAGTGATCACCCATCCGATTACTACTCTACCTTAAGTGCACTTAACTATAGAGTTCTAATGGGATCCGGTGCATTAACGCTCTGTTGTAGGAATGTACATAAGACCACTAGGAAATCATTACATGATGTCTGTAATTAACAAATGAAGATGACATTACATTCCATTCCCCATCAAAATGGTCAATTTCATGGGTTAACAAAACCACGGGCTCAAAATGGTGATTTAGTGAAAAAGTTGGATGGCCACCGAGAACCATATGGATCATTCCTCCCCCGTAGGAAGCAATGGTCACCATTGTATCAAGTTCCCAAGGGATATGGGGAAACTTCTGCTAAATCTAAAGCTTGGTGCGTTGCTTGCCTTGTTGAAGAAGTTGTCCTGCTTAGCTTGTTGAAGGTTGTCATGAACCTGTTGCTGGAGGGGTTGGATCTATTCAAGGCTGGATCTGTTCAACCAATCTAGCTTCATGACCTATCTGAGTGTGGGAGGACTCTGTCAGTGAAGATGCAACATGAAGATTATGAAGGGTTCTATTATAACCTTGCTTGACTGGGCAGTGTGGAGGCACCCTTGTAGGTGCAACAAGAACATATTGGTGTTCCTCTACAATATTTTTGATCTACTCCAGCTGGATAGAAAGGTATTGGGTTGAGGCTGCAGTGGTTGTAGTGTCCTTCTGTTCACCTTCTGATTGGATTGTGAAGAGAATAAACTTTGCAGTATGAGAGATTACTTTGTGGCATTGTTTTGGTGGGACAATAGTCAGAACTACCTCTGGTATCCTATATAGTTGGCCCCCCAGAGTAACAATGATGCTACGGGGTTGAGACTCATAAAAAACATGACACATCCACATATATGGTTGGCCTAATAAAACATCACATACTTTCAGTGGGGAAACATCACACAATACCTCATCCTTGAGGGGCTTGATGTCATAGGACAGGAAACATTGTTAGCTGACATGAAGATATTAACCTTGGCAAAGCCACCCGATGTTGTATGGTTGCGGGTGTGGTGTTGTTGCAAAATCCAATTTCTTGACAACCTCGGCTGAGATGATGCTATTTTAGCTTCCTTTATCAAAAATAAAATGCAGTGGGGTCTCCTTCACCCACATCTGTGATTGGAAGAATCATTCCCCCTCCTCAGGATCCTCTTCTGGTTGGATTTTTGTAGTTGCAACAGTAGCAGTGGGTTATGCATCAATGATTTGTATCATTTTATTATTTTATGAATCAGGGCCTAAGTTAGGGTTAAACTCTTTGTCTTTGAGCTCGACCACCAATGAATGTATTGAGCGACATTCATCAGTATTGTGCCAAGGGTTGTTGTGGAACTCACACCACTTTTCGATGCCTTTCTTAGACTTCTCATTACCCTTCTTTGCCTGCATCTAGGACTGGCTCTCTTGAGGTTGTCCTTCCTTGATCTGTCCTTCATTATGTGAGTTATAGTTTCCTTTTCTATGCTTCTCCCACTTACTCCACTACTTGAATTTCTGCTCAATTTTGACTGTATATTGATAAGCAGCTCCTAGTGAGGAGATGTCCAAGAAATCAATCTCTTTTTGGATGTACCTGTGTATACCACTGTGTTACTTCAAAACTAAGTGTCCCTCGGAGTATTTGATAACTAGATTTGAGTGTAAGGTATTAAAGATGTTGGTGTACTCTTGCATCATCTGGTCTCTTTTCTGACGCAGAGTTGTCCATCTCATGTATTGGTCATCATAGTTTCCGACAGAGTAGAACTCCTCCTTTAGGGAATCTATAAAGGTCGCCCAAGTGGGTTCTCTCCCAAATAGTGTAGATTCATCCACAGGGTACCTCTCCCAATAACCTTCCAACCAAGCTCTGACATGGGTAATGGATTTAAGGAGCGTGAAGGTGATATTTTCACTATCAGAATTTTTTTGGACAGAGTAATAACCTTCTAGCAAATTCAAACATTTTTATAGATCATTTGCATCTATCTGGCCCTCAATTAAAGGGATATCAAAATTTACTTGTACCTTGAAGGGTGTTGCACTTGCGAAATGGATTCTTGTCGAAGATGCCTCGACCGCCACCATTGGTAGTCTTCAAAGGATTTGAGCGAAGTTGTCCATCATCTCGTTCCTCTGTCACATGAGAGCTTCCTCGAGCAACATATTGAAAGGATCTCCTGCTTTGTCATCTCTCTTTTCTTCCGCCATGGGAGGTCACTTGGGTTGGCGAGAGAAATTGTCCTCAAGTGAAACTAGCTCGAGACCCAACTCTCTATACCCTGACCTCATCACGGACCTGCTCTGAGAAACGAAAAGGAGCAACCTGCTCTGATACCATTGATTCAGACTATTTTGAGAACGACATGAAGACAAAAATATAACCGAGATATTATAATGAAATATACAAAAATATAGAAGAGAACACAGAAATACAGTGAAACCCAACTTCTATTACTGAATAAGATAGAAAAACATTGTAGAACACAAAATGGAAAAATGGTGTATCCTATCTCTGAAAGAAAAGAGATGTTGGTTATGTTTCATTCGCAACAAGATTTACATCACACTCCATTGCATGCTTAAAGGGCCTCCTTCACCTCAATTATATATGAGAGAGTGAGAGGAGAACAATTCCCATGATCCATGTGGGATAAATTGGACTAAGTTTATAAAATTCCATAGGCATGTAAAACACTAGGACTTCCCAAGCGGTCACCCATCCCAGTACTACTCTAGCCTGAGCACGCTTAAATGTGGAGTTATAATGGGATTCAGTGCATTAACACTATGTTGTAGGCATGTACATAAGACCACTAGCAAATCGTTACATGATGTCTGTAATTAAAAAATGAAGATGGCATTACATTCCATTGCCCATCAAAATGGTCAATATCATGGTTTATCAAAACCACAGGCTCAAAATGGTGATTCAGTGGAAAAGGTGGATGGCTACCAAGATCCATTTGGATCAAAATTAGAGCAGCAATTGAAGTAAATAAAAAAGAAGAGGAGGCTATGAAACAACAACTAGTAGCAAAATAGAATTTAGAAAAGAATTTTAACCAAGAGTAAATTGAGAATGTATTATCATTGAAGAATCCACCTATAGTTGATATAGTTGATGATGTTGTTGATATTGAGCTAACAACATATAACAAAAGAAAGTGATATGTTGTTAAACAAATACAGAGAAAGAGAAAGATAATTCTTGATAACGTTATGATTTATACAACAAAAGTTGAAGTTTTGGATGCTAAGAAAACCAAGTTAGGTTAGTAATAACTCATGCTATTTTAGATAATGCTCTATCAAAAGAAAAGGATGTAGTGAAGTATGAAAACAAGATAACACTACTAGAAAACCAAGTCAAATATTGCAAATCAACTCAAGGAATTGTGATAGTATTCATTGAACATGGTATTGAAGGAGATGAAAGGAAGGAAAAGATTAAGAGAGATTTCTACAAAAAATAAACCTTCGAACCGCAAGAGTTAAGCATTAAGTTGTCAATTTTATATAAAGAAACTCAAACTTGGTGAGTCACATAGGAAATAAGATAGTGCCAATTCAACTCATAAGGGAAATGCAAAAAGTGGTTAGAATAGATTCTCCCAATATTCATTTTTTGGAAAAGGAAGACAGGTTTGAAATTGAGCAAGGACTCATTTATTGAGATGAGGTATCCAAAAGGCACATAGGCATTTAGAAAATGAGTGTAAATCATGCTTAAAAATATGAGACTATGTTGAAGATATCATAAAAGAGTGTCAACTTCCATCCTTGGAACCCCCAAAGGATTTTCTCCCAATGCCTCAAGTGATGTTTAACCACAACAAAATGCTTCAACAAAGAAGAATTGTTATTCAAAGTGTTTCTTATATGAACAAAAGTCACATGAAGAACATTTTACCCCCCAAAAAACTAAAGATGTGGTTTCCAATCAATTATCTTTTCTTAAAATAGATAAATACATAATAATGTTTTCTAAACAATTATCTATTTTACAGGCCCCACTTAGCCAACATATTTTCCCCTTGGGTCAAACCATGTAATAAGCTTATTTGTACAATGGGAAAAATCTGACCACCCCTCGGGTCAAACCATGTAATAAGATTATTTGTACAATGTAATAAATTTATTTGTACAATAATAAGCTTATTTGTACAGTGCAATAAGCTTATTTGTACATCGGAAAAGATTTGACCACCCCCTTCGGTCAAACCATGTAATAAGCTTATTTGTACAATAGAAAAAATTTGACCATGATAAATCCCTGAGTCCATTAAGTAGATAGACTTTTTTAAAATACGAAGTTAGTTATTACAATTAACTATCATAATGTATAAAATTAATTAACTATCATAACTTTTTTCCAAAAGAAAATTTATCATTATATTGAAAACATAATTGTATATCTTATCTGACCCTCTTCCAAGACAGGACCATAATAAGTTTTGTAAGATACTAACAATCCTTCCACTGAAGGTTGAACCATCACCTGAGAAAACTCTAAGATTACAGAAAGGAGAATGCCCAAAAGGCTCCCTTCAAAATACAAAAAAAACACCGCCACTATGTGACATTCTCTTATCGCATGGGAATACAACTCTATGCTATACTAGGAAAGCACTAAAATATTGTAAAACATCTAGTAGGGCCTTTATTTCCATCTTCCCACAGTGTGAAAAGTATTTTACCACACTGATCCTTGAGCGCTTTCGTTGATAGTTCATCAGCCTCCAAGTTGAATTGTCGATAGGTATGGGTAAAAGTGATCACTCCAAAAAGTGTGCTCAAGTCTCTTATGTTTTTCTTCCATCCATCTTGATCCATATTATTTTGAGAATGATATGAAGACATAAATATAATCGAGATATAACAATGAAATACACAAAAATACAGAAGAGAACACAAAAATATAGTTAAACCCAACTTCTATTACTGAATAAGATAGAAAAACATCGTAGAACACAAACTGGCAGAATGGGGTAGCCTATCTCTGAAAGAAAAGAAATGTCATCTATGCTTCATTCGCAACAAGCTTTACATCACACTCCATTGCATCCTTAAAGGGCCTACTTCACCTCAATTATATGTGAGAGAGTGAGAGGAGAAGAATTCCCATGATGCATGTGGGATAGATTGGACTAAATTTATAAAATTCCATAGGCATGTAAAACACTATGACTTCCCAGGCGATCACCCATCCCAGTACTACTCTAGCCTGAGCACGCTTAACTGCGGAGTTCTAATGAGATCTTTTGAATTAACGTTATGTTGTAGGCATGTACATAAGACCACTAGGAAATCATTACAGGATGTTTGTAATTAACAAATGAAGATGACATTACATTCCATTCCCCGTCAAGAGGGTCAATATCATGGTTTATCAAAACCACAGGCTCAAAATGGTGATTCAATGGAAAAGGTGGATGGCCACCGAGATCCATCTGGATCATATGGCGATTCAGTGGGAAAAGGTGAATGGCCACCGAGATCCATCTGGATCATTCCTCCCTCCTTAGGAAGGAATGGTCCCCATTGCGTCAAGTTCCCATGGGAGATGGGGAGACTTCTGCTAAATCTGAATCTTGGTGTGTTGCTTACCTTGTTGAAGAATTTGTCATGTTTAGCTTGTTGAAGGTTGTCGTGAACCTGTTTCTGGAAGGGTTAGATCTGTTCAACCAATATAGTTTCATGATCTACCTGAGTGTGGGAGGACTCTGTTGGTGAAGATGCAACAAGAAGAGTATGAAGGGTTATGTTATAACCTTGCTTGACTGGGAAGTGTGGAGGCACCCCCATAGGTGCAACAAGAACATCTTGGGACTCTTCTACAATCTTATCAATCTACTTATGTTGGATAGAAAGGTCTTGGGTTGAGGCTGCAATGGTTGCAATGTCCTTCTGTTCACCTTCTATTCAGATTGTGAAGAGGCTAAACTTTTCAGTATGAGAGATTACTTTGTGGCATTGTTTTGGTGGGAAAAAAGTCAGAACTACCTATGGTATCCTGTATAGCTGACCCCCTAGAGTAACAATCACATTACAAGGCTGAGACTCATATATAGCATGATGAATCCACATATATGGCTGGCCTAATAGAACATCATAGACTTCGAGTGTGGCAACATCACACAATACCTCATATTCGAATGGCTTGATGATGTAGGACAGGCAACACTATTGGCTGACATGAAGATCTTGACCTTGGCAAAGCCACCTGATGTTGTATGGTTGCAGGTGTGTTTTTTTTGGCAAATCCAATTGCTTGACAACATCTGCTTAGATGATGTTCTTTTGGCTTCCGTTATCAACAAAAAAGTGTAGTGGGGTCCCCTTTACCCACCTTTGTGAATGGAAGAGTCGCTCCCTCTCTTCGGGATCCTCTTCTGGTTGGATTGTTGCAGTTGCGACAGTAGCAATGGGTTCTACATCAATGATCTATTTCTTTTTATTATTTTCTGAATCAGGGTCCAAGTCGGGGTTCGACTCTTTCTCTTTGAGCTTGGCCACCAATGACTGTATTGAGTGACATTGATCAATGCTGTGGCAAGGGTTGTTGTGGAACTCACACCACTTTCCGGTGTCTTTATTAGAATTCATGTTACCCTTCTTTGCCTACATCTAGGAATGGATCTCTTGAGGTTGGCCTTCCTTGCTCTGTCCATTCTTCTCCCACTTACTTTGTTGCTTGAATTTCTGCTCAATTTTGACTCCATATCAAAAAGTAGCTCCCAGTGAGGAGATGTCCAAGAAATCCATCTATGTTTGGATGTACCTATGTAGACCATTGTTGTACTTTAAAACCAGGTGTCGCTCGGAGTCTTTGATACCCAACTTTGAGGGCAAGGTATGAAATATTTTGGTGTACTCCAACACCATCTGGTCTCTTTTTTGACGCAGAGTTGTCCATCTCATGTATTGATCATCATAGTTTACAATAGGGTATAACTCCTCCGTTAGGGCATCTACAAAGCCCACCCAAGTGGGTTCTCTCCCAAATAGTGTAGATTCATCAGTGGTGTACCTCTCCCAGTAACCTTCCCACCAAGATCTAAGATGGGGAAGGGATTTAAGGAGCATGAAGGTGATCTTTTTACTGTCGAATTTTTTTTGGACAGAGTAATAACTTTCTAGCAGATTCAACCATTTTTCTAGAGAATCTACATCTATTTGGCCTTCAAATAAGGGGATATCAAAATTGTCTTGCACCTTGAAGGGCGTCGCAGTTGTGAAATGGTTGCTTGTCAAAGATGCCTCAGTTGATACCATTGGTAGTCTTTGAAGGATCTGAGCGAAGTTGTCCATCATCTAGTTCCTTTGTCACACAAGGGCTTCCTCGAGCAACTTCTTGAAAGGATCTCCTGCTCTGTCATCTCTCTTTTCTTCCACCATGGGAGACCGCTTGGGCTAGCGAGAGTGGTTGTCCTCAAGCGAAACTAGCTCGAGACCCAAATATCTATACCTTGACCTCGTCGGGGACTTGTTATGAGAAATGACAAGGAGAAGACTGCTCTAATACCACTGATCCAAATTATTTTGAAGACAGAAATATAGCTGAGATATAACAATGAAATACACAAAAATATAGAAGATAAAACATAAATACAGTGAAACCCAACTTCTATTACCGAAGAAGATATAAAAACATCATAGAACACAAACTGGCATAATGGGGTAGCCTATCTCTGAAAGAAAAGAGATGTTGGTTATGCTTCATTCGCAACAAGATTTACATCACACTCCATTGCATCCTTAAAGGGCCTCCTTCACCTCAATTATTTATGAGAGAGTGAGAGGAGAACAATTCCCATGATGCATGTGGGATAAACTGGATTAAGTTTATAAAATGACATAGGCATGTAAAACACTAGGACTTCCCAGGCAGTCACCCATCCCAATACTACTCTATCATGAGCACGCTTAACTGAGGAGTTCTAATGAGATCCGATGCATTAACGCTATGTTGTAGGCATGTACATAAGACCACTAGGAAATCATTACATGATGCTTGTAATTAACAAATGAAGATGAAATTACATTCCATTCCCCATCAAAAGGGTGAATATCATGGTTTATCAGAACCACAGGCTCAAAATGGTGATTCAGTGGAAAAGGTGGATGGCCACCAAGATCCGTCTAGATCATATGGTGATTCAGTGGGAAAAGTTGGATGGCCATCGAGATTCATTTGGATCACATCTAAAGCGATGATCTGAAGTCTCCCATTGTCATTGAACCAATCTATAATGATTTTTGAATCTCCAATAATATGCAATTTTGAGAGATGTAATCTTGAAGAAAGTAACAGTGTTTCCCAAACACCAAGTAACTCAACCCTATTGTTTGAGCCAGGTCCAGAATTGAAAGTCCACTTATACACTGTAGACTCACTAATCTTAATTATCCCGCCTACCCCACTTTGTAATCCATATGAAGAAGCAGCTCCATCAAACCATCCCACCAGAAACCTTGCCAGAAGAGGACGTTGGACCCTACACTTTGTATACCCAATCCAAGAATCTGCATGATTTTTAAAAACCCCAAGATCTTATAAACCACTGCAGTGATGGAAAGTGTCCTATTTTCAAAAATTGCCTTATTGCGTTCCATCCATATATGCAAACAAATGATAGCTGGAAGAGTAGTCAAAGAAGGTGTCTGAGAAAACTAGTTGTCATAGCAGTCTTCTACAGAAATTCCATCTCAAATCAATTTCTACTTTAAAACATCAGATATAAGTTGCCACACTTGTGTTGTGTACTAGCAATGGATGAATAAATGGTTAAATGTCTCAGGGCCTCTAGTACAAAGGATACAATAACTTGGGCCTTCCCACGCCTTAGTCACTAAATTGTCCTAGGTAAGTATCTTGTTTTCCAAAGTGAGCCAAGTGAAAAGTTTGAGTTTCATGGATACTTTCCATTTCCACATAGATTTCCTCTAGCACCTATAGTATGTTTCCAATTGATCTCCGCTACAACTCTATAGACATTTTTGACTGATAGAATCCCCGATTTATCACCACTCGCCCATTTGAGTTCATCCTCCATGTCATGTAGGTGAATACCAATACCTGATAAAACACTACAAAAGTTGTCCCATTCCTTAGCTAGAACTCCCGAGAGTCCAATTTCAATACTATCTTTCCAGTATGAGTCTAAATAAGTTGGCTCGGCTGCACTACATGCCTGATATAAGAAGGTGATATATCTCTGCTTTAAAGCACTTAGAATTTTCGGCAATAATAGAGAATGCCTTCCCAGACCAAGAAGCATGTCCCTTCCTAACATGATCACCTGACTAGAGCACGGGCTCTAGCTTAGCCAGTGGAAAATAAGAGGAAGGGATTTGAGAAGACTTTTCTAGGTATGTGATGTCAACACTAGGGTGCAAGAAGTTGTTCTAAACCAAGTGGCCACCGAGACATAAGGAAAATACTTTTCCTTAATAACTTTGTGCCAAATGCTTGTCTTCGTCAACACTCTCCACAGTGTGTTTGCCTCCAATGCTTTGTTGAAGAGAAAAAGATTTCTCAGGCCCCAACCCCCAAATTTCTTAAGTTTAGCTATCGCCTCCCATCTGTAGAGATGCATTCATTTTCTATCACTGCATCCATACCATAAAAAGGAGTAAATTAGTTGATGAATCTTAAATAAAACCAAATCTGGGATTGCTGCCAAAGTCATCCAATAGATCGGTTGGCTTTCCAATACCTCTTTTATAAGGACAAATCACCCTACAAGTGTAAGTCATCTATTGCACTTGTGATCAATCCTCCTCTCGAGCTTATTAATGATCCTCCTCCAGTCTTCTATTTTGTAGCTCGAGGGTTTTAGAAAGTATCCCAAATAACGAAAACCAGAATTTAGATCGATGAAATTAAACGGGAAATTTTCCTTGAAAAGATCCAAACTATCACCTTCTATGCCTGAATAATGGAAGGTTGACTTTGATGAAATTATCTCTAAACCCGAAGCTCTAACAAATCTCGACAAAAGGCTAACAATCTCTTGCCATTCCTGGATATTGGCTCTCATCATAATCAACACATCATCTACAAATAAAAGGTGAAGAATTTTGACAATTATAGCAACCTTCACACCCGTCAGTTTCCCTTCCTCCTTACCTTTTTTGAGAAATATACTGAGGCCTTCCATCACAAGGATAAATAATAGAAGAGAAAGTGGGCATCTCTGCCTAGTTGGAAAAAAATTTGAAGGCTCGCCATTAATCAGAACTGCATAGGTAACA
This sequence comes from Picea glauca, assembly GCA_000966675.3. Taxonomy (NCBI): domain Eukaryota; kingdom Viridiplantae; phylum Streptophyta; class Pinopsida; order Pinales; family Pinaceae; genus Picea; species Picea glauca. Next base: position 415,148 of record JZKD02S2182778.1, read on the forward strand.
CTTAAAACATAGCTCATAACCTATTTGGTTACCAGCATACTGAAACTCGATTAAACCAAAATCATTCTCAAGAAATCCCAATTGATGAAATCATATGCCTTCTTTAAGTCGAGTTTTAATATTAAGGCCTTTAAATTTTTTTTTTTGATACTATGGATGCATTCCTGAGCTATCCCTATGGCATCCATTATTTGTCTCCCCTACAAAAAGCCCAACTGTTCTCCAAACAAAGATCGAGATGGAATAGGTTTTATCCTATTTGCCAAAATATTTGCTATATTTTTATAACATAGATTACATAGAGATATAGGTTGGAAATCACCAAAATTCAATGGTTCATTTTCTTTTGGAATTAAAAGCAGAAAGGTCGAGTTTAGAGCTTTGATAACCTCTCCCCTACTCCTCGATTCCTCAACCATCCCAAGTAAATCTTCCCCAACTAGCTCATAATACTGAAGAAAGAACTCAACAGTCCAGTCGTCAAGGCCTAGCCTTTTATCCTTCGCAAAATCCTTTAGAATTTTCCACAAATCCTCCTTTGTACAGTGTCTTTCCAGCTGGACCAAGTCTTCCACTGTAACAATACCGACAAACTGACTGGCTAAATGAATCTAATCTTCTAAAAGTATTCTTGTATCCACCCGAGTTTCTTTGAAAAATTTAATTGCTTCAAATTTTAAAGCCTCTTATCCTGAGTGCTCCTAGCCTATCTCATCCTGAATCTCCCAAATCGGCTTTCTATTTCTTCTGGCGCTGGCAAATTGATGGAAGAACTTAGTGTTATGGTAGCCAATATTTAGCCAAATTGCTCAACTACATTGTCTCCACAATTTCTCTTCGGATTGAAGGTGATTGATTCTTTCTTGTTTAAGAGAATTTACTTGACTTGCTGTCTCCTAATTGTTTAAGTCAGTTAGTGTAATCTGCTAGAGATTTTGCAATTACTCTTCCAACTTCTCTAATCTCCTAGCTGATTGAGATCTACACTGAGATACCCATGATTTTATATGATTCTTTAAACACTTTAATTTCCAAACCAGTCTTTGTTGTAGTCCAGGTTCTTGTAAAAACATAGGATCCTTCCATACACATTGGACTATTTGTGAAAAGGCATCTTCTCTCAACCACATCGAATTTAGCTTGAAAGGATAATTGTTTATCTGATTGTTACCATCAATTTGTAAAATAACCGAAGTGTGATAAAAAATATATGGATATGCAACCCAAGAGTGATACCTACATAGATTTCTCAATAAATATGTCGCTACAAATGCCCTGTCCAATCTTTTCATAATACGATCTGATTCCACTCTGCCATTTCGCCAACTTGGCACTAAAGCGTCTGGTAGTATATCCACCTGACCACTGTCTTAGAACAGTTCTTTGAAAAATAGATCCAGTTGGTCCTACTATACCGCTTCCCCCCAAATCTCACCTTCATGTAACGTGAAATTAAAGTCCTGAGCCACTACCATATTTTTAAGGGAGAGAATCACCCTATCCCCTACCTTTTCCCATAAATACTTTATGTCTATGCAAGGTCCATAAACATTCAAAAAGGAGATATGCTTCTTCAACTCGAGATTGGTACATGTCAAGAGTAAGCCACCACAACAAATGTAAGATTTAAGATCAAGCTTGGAAGGGTCCCAAGCAACTAACAGGCCCTCTAATTTTCCAACTGAACTCACTCTTGCGGTATACCAAGCTAGTCTTAAGGTAGACATGAAAGATTTGGCCCTCACTTCGTCAACCAGGGTCTCTTGTATAGGAATAATGTGAGAAAGTGTATTGTTTAGAAGTGTACGCACAGAGGCAAGTTTATGGGGTCCCCCCACTCCCCTAAGATTTAAGGAGAGCAGGATCATGACTTGGCATGTGCTAGGGATTTGATGCCTCTAAGCGCCCCAAATTCAGGAATCGAAGAAGATCCAAAGTCCAGACTAATCGGAAAAATCTTCGCTCACTTTCAAGCACTCCTAGTATTAATAGGTGATATTTCACACCCAAAACCTCTAAACCAAGCAAAACCTTTACCAGTGGAATCTCAAGACCCCACTCGTTGTGCAGAAGCGTCTCGATGTGTAGAATCACTAGAAATCTCTCTAGATATGTCAGTCCTCCATTGGAAAATTGGAATAGGTAATGAGGAAGGTATTTCTTTCAAATCTAGTACCAATGAGTCCATTACAGCTCCAACTGAGCATTCCCCTATATCCAACTCCCTAAAACCATAGAACTGAGGGTTTACTAGCATTGTTTCACCAGGGATTTCCAATCCCACCCAGTCACCCGACTCAACACCTGGAATAAGGCCTAAATCCTTTGAGAACCCCCCCCCCCCCTTGGCATTCCTTACGTAGGTGACCTGTTTGACGACACCGAGAGAAATGGAAAGGAATGCCTAGATAGTCTAGTCTCTGACACCTCATATGGCCCCTCCATTCAATCTCAATAGAATCTGACAAACCTGCGTGTAAATCGATCTCAACCAACACCTTGCAAAGCTGCTTATCAGGGGCTTTCAATGCATATTCATCCACTGCTATGAATCTGCCCATATTATTTCCCAACGCCTCTAATGCTCTTTTATTCCATAATTGAAAAGTCAGTCCAGGGAGTAATACCGATAGATGTTGTAGGTGAAAATACTTGCACGACAGATCAAAGTTAACTCTCCACCTTTTTATCATCAAGCTACTGCCATCCATCACCCAGAGTTTACCCAACAATGGTATGGTCTCTTTCGTCTTTCTGCATCGAAACCCATACCAACCTTGTGACAAAAAATGAATCTTCGAACTGTAACCCAGAAGTGGTTCCCAATTTGTTGTGACCCAGTCTTCTAGAGAAGTGTGACACAGATTGTGGTAGGACAATCTCCCCACCAGCATGCAAAGAGACAAGTTGTAAGCATCCTCCATGACTATATCAAAACCCATCACAAACCTCTGCCTGGATTTATTTTCCTTCCACGACTTCAAACGTTTAGAAACCCCCCCTTGAGAAAAAGCTATGAACTCCCCCTGGCTTGGAAGAAGAAGACACCCTCAGGCCTAGCCTCTCCTCCTTCTTGGTTCTAAGAGCACAACCATGATGTGGAGAAATGCCAAATCTAATGGTCTTGGGAGCATAAACTCCAAACTCTGGAAGTGAGGGGAGGTTAAGGGTGGGCTTTGGATAGTGAGTCGGTTGACAAGACACCTTGCCACCCGGTTCCCCAGTGTGCGCATCTGCCGAGGCAAAAATCCCGACACAGTTCCAGAGTACTTCATCATCTGCACTCATAAGTGCGGTGACTTCAGCCTCCATCACCAGTGAGGTCTCTCCCCCTAACATTCTACCACCTAAGAGCTTCTAACCACTAAAATAAATGTTAAATGCAGAGAAGGCTAAATAAAACGATTTATTGTCTTTAGCTCAATGGTTGGGACCTAACCCTACCTGTGTACCTGACCAGTTGTCCATAACTCTCACCTACCAGTTCATAAGCTTATATTAACTACCATTAAAGGCCTAAACCGAGATGCAAAAGCTCTCCTGTCAAAGTATAACACCTAAGCAAAAGGTTCCTCTATCCCATGTCTTCGCCCAGTAGCCTCTTGCCATTAGAGAACCAGAGGGTTACAGATGTTAAACATTTCATGATACAAAGATGTTACAATTCAAACTAACTCTTACTAGTCAAATCGTTGGGCGGGATGCCACAAACAAGGGGGTCTCATACAACAATTTGATGGGCGGAGAGGGATCCCACAAACAAAAGAATCTCATACACCAATTTAAAAAAAATAAAACTAAATTATTATTATATTGATTTTTTATTTTTTTAATAAAAAAATATTTATTTATAAAATAAAAAAAGAAAATAACTTACCTCATAAATATGTATACATTAAATTGAGAGTAACCAAATCATGGATATTCATAAAAGATAAGAATTCTAAAATAAAATATTTTTGGAGGTGTTTTACAATTTAATATGGAGGAAAGGTTTTCACATAAGTAATAAAAATAATAATAAAATAATACTTTACAATAAAAATTAAAAAAAAATAATATTTTATAATAAAAAATTATAAAAATACAAGTGAACATTACAATAAACTAGTCTAAATCTATTTTTCAAAGTGCAAATCTATTTAAGAAAGCAAAACTTAAAAGAAAAGTTTGCATTTCAAGAAATTTAATCTGTCTTCACACTAAAAAAAGGTTTACATTTCAAAAAAATTGATCCTCTAAAAGTTTAATAAATTTAGAGTTAATCTAAATCTAGACTTGTAGATATTTTTATAGATAAAAAAATAAACACAAAACCATACTTAAATTTAAACTATTAAACTATAACCAAAAAATAATATTAAAAATAAAAAACTATTATTTACATATCTAAATAGATATTTTTATAGATACAAAAAATAAACACAAAACCATACTTAAATTTAAACTATTAAACTATAACCAAAAAATAATATTAAAAATAAAAAAACTCTTATTTACATATCTAAATATAGACTTGTAGATATTTTTATAGATAAAAAAATAAATACAAAACCATACTTAAATTTAAACTATTAAACTATAACTAAAAAATAATATTAAAAATAAAAAAACTATTATTTACATATCTAAATATAGACTTGTAGATATTTTTATAAATACAAAAAATAAACACAAAACCATACTTAAATTTAAACTATTAAACTATAACCAAAAAATAATATTAAAAATAAAAAACTATTATTTACCTATCAAAATCTAGACTTGTAAATTTTTTATAGATAAAAAAATAAATACAAAACCATACTTAAATTTAAACTAACCAAAAAATAATTTTAAAAATAAAAAACTATTATTTACATTTAACAATATTTTTTGATCGAAATAATTTCTGGTACTCTTAAAGAGGAGTATCAGAGAATTAGGGAGAAAAATAATTGCATATGCATTTGACCAGTTGAGTAAGTTAATTCTACGAGTAATTTTCTCTCCGGAGTTTTTTTAGTAAAAAAAAGGGTTTGAATCCGGTCAAATTTTTAAGAGTAGTTAGAGGTTTGCATGGATCAATGTTCTACGCTTTTTAGAATTTAAACACAAAGGTTATGCTTTTTAGAATTTAAACACAAAAGTTATGCCCCAACCCCATTTTAAACCAATCCAGATGCTCAAAAAAATCAATCAAAATTCTAGATTGACAAACCGTCCAAAAGACCTGACGAAAAATAACTCCCGAGTTAGCCCACTCCTTTGACCAGCGTGTCCCTCGTTTCTTTCGTGTCTGTCACTTCCACCTAACCGCATATTGTAACTGATCAGGAGCTACCTAACCAGGATGGTCTCGTTTCGATCTGCCGGCCATACCGACCTTGCAGCGTCATTTCTCATGGGTCTCCGTTCACACACCATAAACAGAGCCTCTCGCACGCTATAAAAGGAAGCAGGTATCTGCTCTTCTTTACCATTCAGTCCGTATTCAATAGTTTCGCTGGTTTGAACTTTTCTGTGCGCAAGAAAGACGA
>JZKD02S2182778.1:420716-431311 GCA_000966675.3 Picea glauca
AGATGAAGCAGTTGTGGAAATCAATATTGGGAAGCTGAACAAAGTGTTGGATATCTACGAGGAGAGGCTGTCAAAGAGCAAGTACTTGGCAGGCGATTTCTTCAGCTTGGCAGATTTGCAACATCTGCCATGGACACAATACCTCGTCACAGCTTGCAAAAAGGGTGATCTGATATCCTCGAGAAAGCATGTGAATGCATGGTGGGAGGACATCTCCTCTCGCCCTGCCTGGAAGAAAGTTGCAGAGAAGATGCCAAAGTGAGGAGAGTAGACTCAGGAAATTTCAGAGTGGAGGCAATAAATAATTTATGTAATGTCATTTGGAATTGGAATTATATATTGATAGCTTTTTGCCCACTATATTTCAACAAATGATCAGGAAGAAAAAATTCTGTAAGTTATGTTCAGTCTCCTTTGGTTTTCTGTGCTTATTCAATGTGAACCATGAAGTGTTCTATGACACATTTATGAAACTTTTATTCCAACGTTTTCTCTACTAAAACTAGTTTCCATCACTATCCTTTGACTCAGGCTATTTTTATGACCTTAAAGCTATTTTTATTGATGCACTCAACGGAAAGCTATATGCAATGCATGCTACAACAATTAACATGTGTAAATCAATTTTGAAGAATAGAATTCTTGAAGCTCTTGTGAAATATGAACAATACAGTCAAATAAAGGAAGGAATGTAGCCACAAAATGTACAACATAAATATGAAGAGTACAAGATAAAAGATGATGAAATCCTTATACATAAAAATCAAGTTTATGTTCCTAATACTTGCCAATGAAAAAACTTATATTGAATGTAATTGTACTAAAAGACCATTGTAATAGTGAGGAAACAATACTTTTGGCCAAGAATGAAAAGATAGGTTGTAAAACACATATCAAATTGCATGGGTTGTAAAGCAAATATCAAGATGCATGGAGTGTGAAGGACTAAAAGCTAAGCATGGACATCTAGTGGGTTTGTTACAACACTTGTTATTCCCATAATGGAAATGAGAGGTGGGAATTGTTGTTCCTCAAGTTGTTTCTGGTGAGGAAACAATGCCAAGGCACCCTATGGAGGTTTGGGAAAGTCTCCCCACTTTAAGTCTCAAGTTGGCTCTCGAGCCAGAGGGGGCAGCCCTCAAATTGTCACAAAGATTGTTGCTCAAAGTTTCCTTAGAATAACCCTTTCATACAAACACTAATGTCAGATTTCAATGATTGATGAATAAACAAATGTTGAAGGATTAATAAAAGTCAGACATAGTAAACATCTCCAAATAAATACAATATCAGAGCCTTTCCATTGTGCACCTTTATCTCACATTGCATATACATAAAAATGTTTATCTCACGTTGTATGCATAAAAATGTTTATCTCACATTTAGAGAAGGAAAGTCTCAAATGTCATTGGAATGGCATGAAAATCCTTGGCACTGAGGAACAACAAAATATAAAAAGGGTGACAATCCTTAGTATTTAAGAAAGAAGAAAAATCTTTGGGTATTTAGATGAGGTCAATAACATACATGAAAACATATTGACAATCTTCACCCAAATCCAAGAGTCCAACAATAACCATAAACCAAACCCTTGAACAATCTTGATTTTTGATCAATAACCATAAACCCTTGAACAATCTTGATTTTTGATTAAGAAATTATTTATTACTAACCAGAAGCAATGTATGTTGAGCCCATTGTAAAGCATTTAAAGAAACATCCCACCTAAAACCCTGAAAGTAGTAAATATAATACATAGATAATAACATGTATTTCACTAATTATGTTTGACATAATATTCAGAAAAAGCTAACAAAATAAAATATTGACCCTATGAGATCTGAGCACTTTCTACTTCTCTACTGCCAAAAAAAAAAAACTCCAACCCCTTTCTCCCTTTCCAAAGGTCCCTTTTATCTCTTTTTTTTTTTCAATGTTATATATTTTTGCCATTTTTTAATGACTCAATAAAAAAATAAAAATTTTAGAATACTTGGTGTACCATTCAATATTAAAAAGAAATTTGTTTTTTTTTTTTATTTTAATAAATATTTGAAAAAAACTCTTCTTTCAATTTCTTTTTAAGAAATAAACAAAATATTTTAGTTTCCTTTTAAGGAAAGAAACAAGATAGCTCATTCCATTTGCGTATTCATTTTGAATGCCACTTGCCATTATCACCTTTTCCAAATAAAAATAATTTTATGTATATTTTAAAAGTGGGTGATTTTCCAATACTTCCCGTTATGATATAATTATACAAACATAAATATTTTTTTTATGATTATATATATATATATATATATATATATATATATATATATATATATATATATATAAAGTTTTCTAACAAATCATATATATAAAAAGTGTAAAGTTCTCTAACAAATCTTTCTTTTTGATAAATTTTACTAATCTTGAGGGCGAGAATTGATGTTGTAATTGGAAAAAAAATAAAAATGTAGTTGAACTTATGCTAAGTAATCTTCGTTCCAATTGTTAATTAGATTGTCAAAAACCTAAGAAGTATTGAACATATCCTAAGAATGCTCTCCCAATATCAAAATCACTGTAATGTTATGTTAGACTTAGGTTTTGGGTCATTATCGTTGCTAACATTGCTAATAACTACATCAGAATTATGACTCCATTGTAAATACTTGTATTTACATCATATTGTTGAAATACAAGCTTTCTACTTATAGACTTTCTTTCAATAGTCACGTCGACATTTACAACATATCTACAAAGTTTTGTCATACTATGATATGTATTATTCTCATTGGCCACAGTTGTAAACATATGAAGGGTCACAGTTGTAAACATACCAGTATAGATCCATCTTAACTATGGTTCTACAAAGTGTCGAGAGGGATCAAATCTCTCGAGATGCAAACGCTTCCTTTTGCACTCTAAAATGAGAGTGCAAAAGGTTAGAGTCGACATATACAATTTTCATTTACATAATTTTTTTTATTATTATTTAAGAGAGACACATGTCAAATCCATGTTAAATTTAGGCATGAAATCACACATCAACCTAACACTGGGTTGTAGAATGCGCCTCTCGGCACAATGAAGGGTCATTGTAGCAACAATTAAATTGCTTGTAATTTAATGAAAATAATATTAAAGCGTGTATCACCAACAAATGTGGATGGACCAAGACTAAGGCGAACAATATACAACTTGCTAAGCAACATTCAATGCTGGGGCAGGTGGTATATACACCATGAGATCATCGTAATAGTATATACACCATGAGATCATCATAGTATATATGGTGATCCCACGATGTATATACTACTTGCTTCAGCATTGAATGTCGAAATAAAAGATATATACATCATGAGATCATCGTAATATATACTATTATGATATTGTATTGAATATTGTATAGCAAATTGTATATTGCAATCCTCAAGACTACATAAAATTGTCATATATTTATTCTTCGATTAAAAACTCACTCCATTCCACATACATCATTTAAAAATTGATAGATTTATCTTTCTCCTCAATAGCAAGGCAACTAAAAAGCACATCTAGAATGGTCCTTCTCAAGAACAGTATCACTGATAGAGATATTTTGACCAAGGAAATTTGTCCCTATGCACAATCTTTAATACAAATTTTGATAGAGATATTTTAACAAAGGAAGCTTTATCCTCGTTATCAATTGAATTGCCTCTCCGGTGGTAAATATATTTGCAAATGGTTATTGGGATTCCAGGTTAAAACAAAAACGACAGAAATTTGAGAATCCTTAATTCATAAAACAAAATCTCAGTGTCGATTTACTTGTTATCACTGTCCACGTTTTCATTCATTGACGGATGTCAGCAATTCGGGCTTAAATGTGCACGAGATTTAACTTTGACATACATGCCCGAAAAATCCAAGTGCCCAGAAATTTCTTGATTGACGGTTGATAACAATTTCGGGCTTAAACTTGCATGTGTTTTAACAAAATATCATGTGTTTTAACTTGCATGGATGATTCATGGATGATTCTCAAGGATTTAGGGCTTAGAACCGCGTGAGATTTAATCTTTTACCCAGCTCCAAAATAAACTTAAACAATAATATAACTTCCAATAAGGTTCAATATCTCATAATGAGTAGGGGCCCTCATGTTGATGTATAGAGTTTCATCCTCATAACACCTTAAATACTTGACAAGATGTAAGTGAGAGTGCATATGAGAGAACAAAACCCACAAATCTAGGGGTTATGTTGCTTGAAGGTAATGAAATGAGTACAATAGCTGAAGTAAAAAGTACAATGTTTCCAAGTGATTTCAACTTTAGGATTAACCATTCCATATCAACTCTAGTGTGAAAGAAAAGACTTGTAAGACTTGCAACTGTATTGATAAGATTCAAGTTTTTTCCTTGAACTTTTTTACTATTTTTCAACCTTACGATCAATCATTCCATAGCAACTCTAGTGTGAAAGAAAAGATTTGCAACTGTATTGATAAGATTCAAGTTTTTTCCTTGAACTTATTTATTATGTTAAATGCCCTAATTGTCACTACGCCTAATGTTATTTCAGTAGCATTGTTCATTACCAGTGCTTTAGTAGTGTCGTTAATCCTTGTTAATTCTCTTGCAAAAGATCGATAATACATTTGGATCCATTAGTGATAAAGAGCACTAGAATGAAAACCACCAAAACTTTCCATGTGACGAATGATATGATAAATATCATTCCTATGAGATCAAAGCTTGCAAATAAAACCAAGTTGTAGGCCCAAACTATGTCTACATCTAACAAACTCATATCTGAAGATGCCTAGATTAGAACTCTTTCCACATGTGTGGTATCAAAAAAGGCCATGGGTGCCCTGAATATTTTTGCAACACATGGCTTTGACTTATTCGAACAATTCTTATGGCGACCATGGTTTTAAAGACACCTTAATAAAACTATGATTTAGACTTTGATAAAATGCATTGGATTAAGATTGACTTTGGCATTATGATTATAAACAAAGGTAAATTGAGTTGGTGGGATTAACAATAAGAGAGAAGGATTATTTGGACTAAAGATTGTTTTGAAATGAGTGGAATGGCAAGAATTTGTGAAATGTCAGATAAATTTGAGGCACATATTGAGTTACAACATTTGGCTCCCACTGGGGATGGTGTCTCCCATAGGCACCAGGAACCATAGACCAATGCCTTCTTTCACTGGGCATAGAATAATTGTTCATTCTAAAACAAAATTCATGGTTTGTCATCACTAAAATCATACTACAACTACAAACCAACAAAATTTCTTCAGATCAAATATTCTACCGAAAAATGTCCAATTCCAACTCTGAAACTGAAACTCAACATTTCTTATTACTTGATCCATCCAAAATTAAACTTGAACAATCTCCTTTGTGCTCATAATACAATCAAAATCCCATATAGAATTGTTGTCTAGTTGAGTTGTGTAAACATGTTTTTGTCTTGTGTACCTATACCTAAAAAATGCTTAATGATTTTGCTAGAAAAGATCTCCGCAAATAACAAAATGATTAGTTATAATTATTTATCTTTTGAAAGCTAAGATCTTTCACATCTACATATATATTATCACATTAAACCGTGCATTGTATGATAAATAATGTAATGTACCCAACATCCAAGCTGAGCCACATTACTACATAAATGTCTAGCATAGCTCTGATACCATATTGTAACATACTCGCCTGCTAATAGGGAATTTAAAATGCCCCATATATATAAAATGAACCAAGGAGAAGCATGCCCATAATTTAACATGCATCTAACAGCATAATATAAACCCATGAATGCAATTGTTTCAAAAAAAAAACAAACACACAACATTCAATAAAACACATACACAATGGAAATAACATCATAAACATAAAAAAATAACTTATCTATTTATAAAATAACCAACTGAATGCATACAAAGGAAATTCCTCCCATCCATAGGATTGTTATTCATTCTCTCTCAACAACAAGTCATCCCCGAGTTGAGGCTATGAGTCTACAAGGAGGTCCGACACTCTTGGTTGTCCACTTTCCACAATCAACAACCCAAAAACCCAGTCTCTACTCTCTTCCCCACAACCTGCTCAACCCAAGGAATGGTATCCCCCTTCACTACACACAATCCCAGGGGCCTTTCCACTTCCCTCCAAAGCTCCAGTGCACCTAGTTGACCAAGAATATCCCATCTACTCGAGGAGTTCTCATAGCATCCTTCACAAGGCTCTGGAGTCATTTTCTCAATAGGAAATTACTCCACATGCAAACAACTTGTTTTACAGGCACATAAGCCACTTTTCCACCATATACATAACCCAATAATGGCTTCCTTCAAGCACAACATGGCCAGTGCTCTTCCTAGCACTTTGCTCCTCTCTTGCTACCCAAAATTAGCATGTAAAAACTTACATCTTTTCCCATACAAATTTCCTTTTTACCCAAGCAAGACCAAGCAAGTTCACTCTCACACTTCCCAATGTTGATTTTAATTCAGCCCCATGGTCTTAATAACTAAGGATGTGACTTCTCACACCCACCCTCTTACATGAAATCAATGATTGATCTTTCATACACTCAAGAGGAAAATTGGAAGGTAAAAATATACATTAACTTAAGATAATAACATGGGTTTCCCATTGGATCCCCCTTTAGCCCTCTCTCTTGTGGAATCATAGCCCCCCCATTGTAATTACCATCCCTCTCGTATTGTAACCATTGAGTATTATTAATTATTTCGATGTACATAATACACAATTAACCTCTCAACCATATTAATCAATATGGGCTCTTCACCCCAAACATATCGGCTCACCAACCTAAACCACATTTATACAATTACATTATAATTTGTGGGGACTAAAACTGGGGATGTTTCAAATAAAGATGGTAGAATCTTTGAAATTGTCAAACCTATTATTGAATTAGCAATGCCTCAGATTAAACCCATTAAGCCCATTTTTAATGATACAAAAACAAGTATTAGCTCACAAGATTTTACTGAATGGGGAGAAATTTATAAAAGGTTTAAAGAAGAGGATTGCCTAATTGTGATTCTACCAAGTGACCCTTGTGATAAAGATATTGACGATCTTGTCTTTCCTAATATATGGAAATCTCATCTCCATAATGTAGTTAATAGAACCCCAATGATTCCTTGTTCGAAAGTGATTGGTTGGATAATTGACCACACGTATGTGAACAACATAACACTTCTAAATCATACAAAGGAAGATGTATAGCATCATTCCAAGCTTCAAAATGTGAGCAATATTATAAATTTTTTGAACCTCAAGCTTATATGATAACTAGTTGGGTTGATGAATTTCATAAGCATCATTATGTCAAAAAGATATTAGCAAGTTACTGAGTAGAGGGAAAGAGGTTTCAAGTAAATAATGATGGTGTTTATACAATAGAAAATTTAAGATATCCATATATCTATGCCATGGAAATGATGTGTAGATTGTTTGGAGAACCTTGTTGTGCACATTTTAAATATGCATGGGTTCCACCAGTACACACTATAGTTTCAAAGGGTTGTGCATTTAACTGGGAAACTATATTATTTCATACTATATATAAAGCAATGGATAAAGAGAAAACGTAGATTCTAAAATACTTTCAAAATTTTACATAGCTTCTTATTTACTAGGCATCATTTGTGCTAGTAATCTTTTTCCTAATATTGGATGGTCCTGAACTATTCTAGGAATGCCAGTTCATGTTTATTACCTGAGACTACAAGAGAACAAATATAAAAGGCGATATTCTCATATTTGTGACAACTTTCTTGAGCAAGTGTTTACGTTTCTCTTTTGCAAACCTACACCCAAATTGACATAGGAAGCAATGTTGTTACTTAGTAGTATTAGGTATTGGTTATTTCAAGAACATCAAACTTATTTGAGAATTTATGGAGCTATTACACCACCATACCTTTTTCCCAAAATGTCCCTAATAGGTCGGTGTTAAGAGAGATAGCATACCAGAGTATATTATATGGTTTTAATGTATCATTGAATAAATATAAAGATAGAGCATTCGTTACATATAATATGTATATAGGGCATTATGGATGGACTATTTCCAATTTCCAAACAAAGAAGTGATTTCCATATTACAATATAAATTTCCTCAAGGGAAATTTAGGAGGCACGATCCTAAGGGCTTAGTGGAAGATCATGAAAAAAAATTGAATATAACATGGCCTTACACTCATCAACATAAGGATAATCAAGATATTTATAAAATCCATAGATCTTGGGAACAAGTTCTAGAGAGACTGAAATCACAAGAAGAGTCTTCTTCTCAGCTAAAGGATAAGGAATTAGAAGAAAAGAAAAGGAATGATAAGGATAAAAGACAAAAAAAAAAAAAAAAAAAATATTAAAACTAAAAAAAAAAAAAAAAAAAAAAAAAAAAAAAAAAACTAATCTTAAAGCTAAACAAGAAGCTAAAGCTGAAAAAAGAAAGACAAGAGCCAGAAGATGAAAGGTTGAAAGCTATTGAAAAATTTAGGAGGCATGATCCTAAGGGCTTAGTGGCAAATCATGAAAAACGATTGAATATAACATGGTCTTACACTCATGAACATAAGGATAATGAGGACATTTATAAAATCCCTAGATCTTGGGAACAAGTTCTAGAGAGACTGAAATCACAAGAAGAGTCTTCTTCTCAGCTAAAGGATAAGGAATCAAAAGAAAAGTAAAGGAATGATAAGGCTGAAAGACAAAAAAAAAAAAATCTTAATGCTAATCAAGAAGCTAAAGCTGAAAAAAGAAAGACAAAAGCCAGAAGATGAAAGGGTGAAATTTATTGAGAAAGAAAGACTAAAAAAAGAAGAAGAAACTAAAAGGAAAATAAAAGCAGTGGAGGCATAGTAGAAGGCAAGTGCATAACAACATGATATGGATAGGGAAGAGTCAACTCAAAAGAAAGTGGAAGAAGATGACAAAGATGAGCTTGAAACTAAACAACTGGAGGAAAAGGAAGCTAAAGAGAGAATTGATGCAGAAGGAAAGTTGTTGAAGAGAAAGCAAAGGAAGATGAAGAGGCCAAAATCATAGTACCAATTGAACTATATAAAAAAGAAGAGGAGGCTCTGAAACAACAAATAGTAGCAAAAGAGAATTTAGAAAAAGAATGTTAACCAAGGTCAAGAGGGAAAATGATACATCTAAAATTCGATATTAATCTATTAATCATACCATGAAAGATTTGGTTATTCCCAAACATACAACCACAAGAGGAGGAGATAAAGGAAATAAAGTGATTTCTAAATAATTTGTAACCTAAAGTAAATTAGAGAATGTATTATTTTTATGGGAAAAATCTCTTATGGCTATGTGTTAAAGCCACAACAAAGTGTTGATCGTTTAAGTACCAAACCAAATCCCAAGAATGCAACCAAATATTTGTAACTAACTACTAGAAACAATCAATATGAGGCATATCGGGTGTCCTACATTTGATGAATATCCCCTGGTTGAAAACATGTCATTCTCCTTCCAAACCATTCCTTTAGTAGCCTACAAAACACTCAAGTAGAAAACTACAAAGGACAACAATTATATAATAACTAACTTTTATGAAAATGATCGAAAACAAAAATTATTGCAACAATTAGTGTTCTAAGTAACAAGATATTCAAACATGATCATCATATACTATGACCACAGGTATTTCATGGGAAAAAGGAATCTTTATTATTTGACAACAAAATATAGGTAGTTATCACATGCACATATTGTAGCACTACTCCAAGAACGTACTCCAGGTACCTCCACCCAGACTACTCACTATAAGATCCACCTCCAACTCCAATGTTTATGTAGACCCAAAGAAGATCAAGGGAAACTTGTTGGATAGATATATAAACCATGGAAAAGGTTGGAAACAAGGGTTTCCAAGTCTGAGGATATGAATCAACATTAGGGAAATAAGGGCTTGCAGACAAGGTGAGAAATAACCAGCATAACTTTGCTTCAAGTATGATTGTCCTCTCCTCACGGCTTATGCTCAATTTATACCATCTCCAAGTGGTTGGAGTGGTTACAATTATTTATGTAAAAACAACAAGGGGTTAGGAACTCGGTAAACCCATGAACCTTGCCTAAAAGTATGAAAATTTGTATTTTTTTTTAGAAAAAATGAGATGCACATGACTTTCAATAGAGAAACATGTGTATACATGCCTTGCATAGTTATTAGGGAATGTACATGTCAAAAAATGTTTGTTTTTTAATAATCAAGAGGAGGTAAAGGGGATTAGTGTTTGCAAGTAGGACAAGGAAAGGCCAAACAATTCATCAATGCATATGTGGTGGCAATTGATGCTATAACAAATGCCCCCTAATGTGTGAGGTTATAAGAGCAACTTATGGCCAAAATACATTATAAATCCGAGAGGTAAAGATGCAGTAGGAATAGGTGAAGGTCACCAAAATCTAGTCCAAGAAAAAAACCTACAACATAAAACAAGTAAGAATTCTCTCTTCCCAAGGTGTGCATACCCATGCTCAGGAGTGACAAAAGAATGGCCACCAAATCAAGTACACTAAGGATCCATGCAATATGTATATA